>BQNB010086462.1:0-28182 GCA_026074375.1 Tanacetum coccineum | reverse complement strand
AAACTTACAAATGAACACAACCATGCATGACTCTAACTACACATACATGCACATGATGACAAAGAAAAAACATTAATAAACCAACACGAACAGTACCTAAAGTAAGGACGAGAAATGATGGATTGACTAGAGAGAAGATTGAGAAAACTTTTGCAACTGAAATGAGGAGGGGTAATTTTTATATAGGAGTTTTGAAGTGTTACCGTTCTTAACGAACATGTTGTGAATTAGTGAATTGTTAGTATTTAAAACAGGCATTGAAAAATTTAGCAGTTACAAGTGTCTAATTTAGTGGGCTGTTACATACCTTTATCTTAAAATGGATTGTACAAAACATTAAAGACTTGAAACTGTTACAAACACCACGACCGCAACACAGAAACCAAAACTACCAGCCAAACCACCTTGCCCAAGACAGCCGGCCAAAACCACCTAAAGTATATAAAACGGTGGTGGTGACGACGCATGCTGTTGAAAATGGTGGCGGCAGAATTAGTTGTTGTTGACGACGGTAGTCGGTATCATATGCGGGTGGCGGATGGTGTTTTAGGTTTGAGAGAAAGAGACATGAATGTAAATATGTGGGTTGTGTGCTTGTTTGGGGTGAGTTCGGGTGTTTATACCAACAAAATGGTCTATGTGTGTTTACTCGTTTAGGGGGTTTTATATAGTGTAATGGGCTATTACAAATAAACATAAATACACTTAAATGTTGAGATAGACTCTTACGAATTGGGCTTTTATGAAACGGACTACATAAATACACTTAAATTTTCAGTTGTAACCGTAATAAATAAATGTTTTTGAATGTTTAGTTGTTACATATTTACATTTATCAAGAGACATATAGATTTCCTAATAAAAAAATATTTTTTACTTAAAATTTAAGACTTCTAATTTTAAAAATTAGATAAATACTTTATAAAGTAGCAGAGATTTTTATTCTGAGTTTAGTAAAAGTTTTTGCTATCATTTATTTTTAGTGGATACAAGGTAATGTGTAACCAATATATATGGACTTTATTATACAATCAAGTCAAATTAATTATAGTAATAAACATTAATTAGATCTATAAATTAGTATTTTCTTCGTTTCAAAATTATTGTTCCGCGATAAAAAACATATAGTATAAGAAAAATGCGTTTATTACTGCTTTCTTTTTCTTACTTTTTAGCAGAATGACAGTTTTACCCTTAGCTAATTAATTAAAGTCTTGTTTAAAGTTTGTAATAATAATTTCAAACAAGAATAATATAATAAACTTGATCAAACTTTTCTATCTATTTTTAGTAGTAGACAATTAATTTGAGTCATCACAAACAGGAAACGTGAACTATTAATTTATGGCGAAAGAAGTAAGTTTTAACATTATTTTTAATTCAGATACGCCACGTCACATTAGCAAATTTTTTTCCTAAAGAGGATCCCAGTAAACCTAAAACCACATTTTAAATGGCAGATGATTTTGCTTCGTTTTCATTCATGCAACTATAATAATAATTTTCAAGTTTAGGTGTATCACGATAATCAACTTGCATGCTTAATAACGATTAAACCAGGTTTTGTGCATTCAAAAAGTTGCTTTCCTACTATAGTCAAACTACAAGTTATTCTGTGTAAAGGCATCTCATAATGATACAACACAAAAGTAATAGGGTAAATTACACTGTTGGTTCCCAAACTCCATCCTGTTTGCCTGTTTGATCTTCAGATAACGGAGACTCTCATACGAGGTTCCGTTTTGACATTGTGCTTACCTGTTTGGACCTTGGAGCTCCGTTATGGGTAACGACGGTTATCTCCGTCGTTATCCAGGCCACATCGCCATTCTGTTGAAGGGCACAATCGTTTTTTCACTATTATTCTTGGTTGCACGTTTGGACCCTGACCTTTAGTTAACTACAGTAAAGTTTATTGTTCTAATTTTTTGTCGTTTTTCACTCGTACGTTTGGTCCCTCTCGTCTATTTTTTCCCTCCCGTTTCCCTTTCACAAAAACACTCAACTAGTTAGTGATATACCCCATTGTGGATTTTAGTATTTACAAAACCAAACAGAGTGATTGACATGTAAAAGTAAAATTTAACATTACATATTACTGCAAAAATCAAAAGATTACAATTTTAACTAGCCATTCGACAGACCCGAAATACCCAATGGCCTAATTTTAACATCAAATTCTAACAACCATTTTACAAAGGATGCCGATAATCTACACACTTGCCTGAGACGGAATGGAAATGTTCAGATTAGGATCAACTTCAATAAGGTGAATCAACAATCAACCCCGATCATCATCATCTACTCAACTTCATCATCATTAGAGGTGATCACAATATCAAAGATTCTAAGTGTTAGGATTTGATATTAGGTATATTTTATAAACCTTTCCAGTGATAAGTTGTATCCCCTTAATAGCATCTCTTCCCTTCTCCCAAACAAATACTCCAAAAACTTGTCTGAATCAACCATCCTTTAGGAAGTGGATTCAGTAATGTCCAATAATAAACAAGGCTTACAATAAATGACCTACGGAAGACCCTTTTCATCATCTAGTAGATTAGTAAAAATCTGTAGAGCCAATATAATCTCTGCATAACAAGAAGAAGACACCCACATTATGAAAAATTTTCCTTCAGATGCAACATATGAGGTAATCAATGAGCAGAAAATTGGATCTTAATAGCTGTAACGCCAAAAGACTCTAAGAAGTTCCTTCCTCTATGCAACCCATGAGCAATTTCTAAGTTTGTCATAATTGGATGGTCATGGTCTTCTATATTTAATTTGCAATGCTTAAGCTCTCTATTCAACCCCTCTAGCTAATGGAAGGTGTCATTCCAATAGATTGCACTTTCAAAATGATCAAAACTGAAGTAGTTGAACCGGTCTCTGCAGAAGCTTAATTCTCGGTCTCTGAGAGTAAAATTTGAATCTAAGTTCACAGCTTTTGCCTCCATCTTGCACCACTTTGTAATGACTTGATTTTCTAGGATCAAAGGCCAATCTAAATACACCACTACAGAAAAAACATGAATCATCACGCAAATAGTAATTTGGTTGTGGAAGCCTTTTAAACAAATTAGTGGATGGATTATAGACGTAATAAAAACAAGCCATGTCCGATACCACTACACAAGAAGGCAATCCATCTGCAAGACTGCAAATCCTAACATGATCAACTTCTTCAGCGGACAAAGGAGTGATACATAGTGGATTTTTTGAGTTAAGTCTTGTATACTAATGACAAAAATCGCATTCAAAATAAAAAGATGTCAATGTGATTAGCAAAAATACCAGATAGGAGATCAAGGATAGGGGATTTTTCCTGAGTCTATCTGTGAAATGAGGGATGTGAGAATTTGTAGCCATTGTTTTGATCACGGTTGTAAGAGATGAATACAGAGATAGGTAATGGAATTAATATTTCAGTTAGATGGTCGTCGTTTTGTAAAGACGCGAGATGTGGTTGTGCAGAGTTTTCTCGACCACGTATGCTACGAGTTTGCGACATCATCGCTGATATGTTGTGATTTTTGAAGTTGTTGCCGGAATTATTACTAAAATGGAATACAAACAGTGTGTTATATCACTTTAGGAACACACCAGTCTGACTCATCATGAAATAAGGAATACGACGCAGGGACGAAATTTGGAATGCAAGTATTTTTAGGCAGTAAACAAACACACCCTTAACTATCTTTGGATAGTTTAAACTATCATCGTTGGTCCCTTAAATCAAACACAACTTTAGATAGTTTGAGTTGTAGTATTGAAACTGGTATTATACTGGACACCACTCAAATTGGACTTGTAAAAGTCAAACTTATCAAAACATAGTAGCACAACACTTCAAGTAACATGAGATACATTATCAAAAACTTAGATTTTTGAACATAAAGTGTTACATCGCCTACCATTGAAGGTATGATCAAACAACCAAAAAAGGTAACTAATTCATACATTGGTAACTAAATAAGTTAGGCATTGGACAGACCCGTCAATACGTAATGGAGTAATTGTAACAAACATTTGACAAAGCTTTATTCCTCAAACACTTGCAAAAGACAGAATGAACACATAAGGGCAATGAGAAACTTTATAAGCTGGAAATAACTCATATTCATCATCCATTTCATTTGAACCAATATCAAAGATCTAACTGATAGTCTTTGATATGATGTTGTATTTTCCAACCTTTCTGGATATATTGATTACTAAAAAAGAATCCTCTTCCCTTTCTCCCAAACCAATACTCTACACGGTGGATCAAATCGACCATTGATCGAGAAGTGGAGTCATAAATTCATCGGTATCAACAACGTACCTAACTGTCCACAGAGGACACCCTTTCACCATCTCGTATATAGTAAACACTTTAGAGTCAATATCATCTCTACATACAAGAATCAAACACCCACGCGACTCAAACAATCTCATTTGTAGATGCAAAATGGCAGGTATATCTATTTGTATGAACATTGGATCATAACTACCTTCTTTACCACCAAAACAATGTAAGAAGTTACTTCCCTAATGCAACCCATTGGGGATTTCTAAGGTTGTTATAATTGTATGATCATGGTCATCAATGTAGAATTTATAAAAGGGTAAGCTGCTTATCCTCAGTTTCTATCCAATGGAAGGCATCATTCAAATATATTGAAGTAGCAAAATGACCAAAAAATGTAGTAGCTTACTCGGTCCCTGCACAGGCACCAATTACTTGTCTTTGAAGAGTAAACTTAAATTTCAAGTTCAGCATGTTGGCATGCAAAAAGTTGCACCACTTTGTAGTCACGTGATTTTGTAGGATCAAAGGTCATTCTCAATACATGGTTTGATAAAATAGTCTATATATAAAATATATATATCTTAAAATACCAAATAAGTAATAGTATAGTGAGTATCCCGTTTGATAAAAATTGCTTGAGGACAAACAATATTTTATCTCCCGGATGTCGTATCCCGACGAAGTGTGAATTGAAAAACCTTGTTTTGGTTCGTGATCGCGTGCTTGAATAATCAATATTTTAGATTTGGATTCTAAATCTAAAAATGCAAAGGGGAAGGCATATAAAGGCACGCTAATCTAGAAATTAAAACAATTAAAAAAAAACTAACGACATTTAAAAGTAATTCAAAACTAATTACTACCTAAATTAAACCAAATAATTAACTAAAAATGACAAATTAAAATTCTAAAAACTCAAAATGCAAATTTCTTAAACTAAATGACTTAAAATATTTTTTAAAAGTCAGAAAATATAAACTAAAAATATCAAATTAAAATATTAAATGAAACTAAAAAAATTCTGGAAAAAAATAAGAAAAATATTAAACACTATTCAAAGGTCTATCAAAGAAAAACGAGTGCACAAGCAACACCCAATAAGCGGTAAAAATCAAATAAACAATGTAAAACTTTGCTATTTTCTATTGATTTCTATTAGGGTTCTATATCTCAAACACTATGCCGTAGGGTTCCTTTTATACACCAAGGAAACCCTAATGGGCTTTACAAACATGTGAAAGGATAATGCATATCCTTTCCTAAGATATCTCTAAGATAACTATTCTATTAAGATAACTACTCTGTTACATAAACAGACTTAACTAGACAAGACCAATACTAACTATAGTACTGCCAGACTTAACTTAGTACTGGCAGACTTAACTATGTCTACCAGACTTAACTCTATAACTACCAGACTTAAGTCTGTTTACAATAATTCCTAACAATACATGTTGTGAATCGTTTAGCCCATCTAGGATATAATAACAATGATTGATAACATACGGCTGAATAATAAAGAACACAATCAAAGTTATGAACAAGGTTTTTCATTGAACGATTTCCCTATTACCCTAACTATAACTTGGGGCTACACCAACTAACTATGGTGTACTATTCGACTTTAATTAGTCGATTATGCCATCTAGATAACTAACTACGGTGTACACACACACCTTTACTACTTGACTCTCATCAGTCGATGTTTCTATGGATGGATATCTAAAACCTATGTCTATGATCTCTTTATATAGGGAGAGATCATGACTTACAAAGGAAGTAAATCAATAGATAAGGAAACTATTTAAATTACATTAAACCACATTAATATGTTTCCTAATTATCCTGTAGAATATTTGACCAAATCTTCATATTTCTCTACCAGCTTGTAGAGTTTTATAATAACGACTTTGATCCTTTTGTTTCATTCTTTTATTCATTTTGTCTCATCAAATTAAGAATCCCAACAATCTTTCCCTATTTGACGATGACAAAACAAACAAAGCCGTGTACGAACTTCCCCTTAAATAGAGAAGTTGAGATGTAATCATCTCCCTGAATGAAACAAACTTCCAAGCTTCCTTTGTATCATGTCACCACATATAATAAGCTGCAAATCAATAAACCCGTAATCTTCTTCCCCTTTTTGTAATCATCCAATAGGGGTCTTCTGAAGATATGCAACTTGTAAACACTTCCCCTCAAGTGGTGCATGTAGATGGTTAAACATTTAAACAATAAGCTTCCCCTGAAACCCATATGTTTACCATCTCTTGAATTCCGAACTATGTAGGCTCTATGTAGTGATCACTGATGAAGAACATAGAGTATAACGAATTTGATGAAGAAGTTGAATCTCCCAAACTTGTGTCTTATATCTTGCACTATCCACGTGACGTCAAACTTATAAATAAATCTGTGAAATATAAGTAGACCGCAACCTCTTGACAAAAATCCTCATCTTCTATGAGACACACACTAAGTGATAGCAAATGTGAGCATTGAGCACCTAAAAGAAAAATCATACATTTTTGCTAGATTTTGACAAGTCTTCGTCACACCATTGTAAGCACAAATAAGTTATCTTTAAAGTCAATGTCCTGCTATAAACACGACTTTAAGATATGACTAGACACGCACCTGAGAAACCCAACTACAATATCAAATAAGTAATAATCAATCGTCTTCGTAATCACATCTTCAATAATTCTCCAAAACGAGCCATTAAATCAATAATTATAAATTGTTGTTAGAAACAATTCCACCCGAGATCCAAAACCATCCAAAAACCAAGTACTGTCTGATATCGGATAAAGCTAGCGGTTCAAACTAGTTATGTCGGATAGTACTAACGGTACAAACTCTTTCTCGGACAAGGTAAGTAGTACTAAAACTTTTCTTGTCGAACAGTACAAACTTAACACCTTTGGCAGTATTAAAACTTGAACAGTAGCATTAACCTAAATATGCCGTGATTGCCGTTAACTTAAAGCCCAAACTGCTTTTCCTCTTGACATTACTATCATACACGTGAGCCCAACAAACAATAGTAATAAACATTCATTTGAATGCTTCTAGCAATGAACATGCAGCACCAATATTCCTTGTGCAAACAGTATTAGGATAAATGGTAATATAAACA
The DNA here is from genome assembly GCA_026074375.1 of Tanacetum coccineum. Lineage (NCBI taxonomy): Eukaryota > Viridiplantae > Streptophyta > Magnoliopsida > Asterales > Asteraceae > Tanacetum > Tanacetum coccineum. The sequence continues at coordinate 20,746 of BQNB010086462.1, read as the reverse complement.
TAGAATAGTAGTAGTACCATGTTATATAACCCCAGCAGTATTAATACCCATGTTGAGCAATATTAAATCTATGCCCAGAATAAAAGCCACTATTGATAATAACTGCCATCATATTGCGAATCTCCTCGTATCCTTGCAAGCTGCCATATCATTTACTTTATACCCGAATCTTCTTTTTTATAGAAGATCTTTTCATTCATTAAAAAGATCTCTTTGTCTCTGAACAACCTGTATATAACCATGTACCCATCGTCAATAAGGTTAAAATATTAAATACCAAGATATGTTTCTCAAATAACAACTTTATGATGCATATCTTTCACTCATCCATATCTTTTCCTTTTATAACAAATCTTTTTGACTCCATTTCTTGTACACGATTTTTAAAAATTAGCAGCACCAATGATCAGAATAAGTATCATATTGAAACCCTAACCGAACCATAAATCAATATAAATCATATTAGGGTTTTTGACACCATAATACGACTAAAAGTTCATCACCAATCTACCTTGTAACCATGAAATTAATGAATCAAGATCGAGTGAGCATCAATCATCTTTACATCAATCGAATCTTTAATCATCACTTTTTCTTTTTACCGAATTAGGGTCAATATAAAACCCTTATATTACCGAATTTGATGATTCATTGAAAAAGAAAATCGAAGTCGATACAAAGAAACCCCTTAATAGTAACAATGATTTTATAATTGTATTGCATACCAATTAAGGTAGAGAGGACGATTATAAATCTTGTTATATCAATTTAAACTTCAAAAACTGTTGAAAACTTTAACTGGAAATCGATTTCTTGAAAAATTAGGGTTTTAGGGTTTTTTCAAAAACCTTGTAGATCCTAGATATCAAGAGCAACCTGATCTGATACCACATGTTGTGAATCGTTTAGCCCATCTAGGATATAATAACAATGATTGATAACACGCAGCGGAATAATAAAGAACACAATCAAAGTTATGAACAAGGTTTTTCATTGAACGATTTCCCTATTACCCCAACTATAACTTGGGGCTACACCAACTAACTATGGTGTACTATTCGACTTTAATCAGTCGACTATGCTATCTAGATAACTAACTACGGTGTACACACACACACCTTTACTACTCGACTCTCATCAGTCGATGTTTCTATGGATGGATATGTAAAACCTATGTCTATGATCTCTTTATATAGGGAGAGATCATGACTTACAAAGGAAGTAAATCAATAGATAAGGAAACTATTTAAATTACATTAAACCACATTAATATGTTTCCTAATTATCCTGTAGAATATTTGACCAAATCTTCATATTTCTCCACCAGCTTGTAGAGTTTTATAATGACGACTTTGATCCTTTTGTTTCATTCTTTTATTCATTTTGTCTCATCAAATCAAGAATCCCAACAATCTTCCCCTATTTGATGATGACAAAACAAACAAAGTCGTGTACGAACTTCCCCTTAAATAGAGAAGTTGAGATGTAATCATCTCCCTAAATGAAACAAACTTCCAAGCTTCCTTTGTATCATGTCACCACATATAATAAGCTACAAATCAATAAACCTGTAATCTTTGGTATCAGAGCATCAATCTGAACAAAAATCATTCAATCATGTTGAGAATCGATTAGCCCATCTAGGATATAATAACAATGATTGATAACACGCAGCGGAATAATAAAAACACAATCAAAGTTATGAACAAGGTTTTTTATTGAACGATTTCCCTATTACCCCAACTATAACTTGGGGCTACACCAACTAACTATGGTGTACTATTCGACTTTAATCAGTCGACTATGCTATCTAACTATCTAGACTCTCATTGGGAGAGCTCTAGTTTTCTATGGATAGATATGTAAAACATATGTCTATGATCTCTTTATATAGGGAGAGATCATGACTTACAAAGGAAGGAAATCAATAGATAAAGAAACTATTTAAATCACATTAAATCACATTAATATGTTTCCTAATCAATATCTTTAACATCTTTGACCAGATCTTCATAATTTCTCCACCAGCTTGTAGAGTTTTATAATGACGACTTTGATCCTTTTGTTTCATTCTTTTATTCATTTTGTCTCATCAAATCAAGAATTCCAACAATCTTCCCCTATTTGATGATGACAAAACAAACAAAGTCGTGTACGAACTTCATCATAAAGCCAAGGCTTCCCTTAAAGTTGAGATGTAATCATCTCCCTGAATGAAACAAAACTTCTAAGCTTCCTTTGTATCATGTCACCACATATAATAAGCTGCAAATCAATAAACCTGTAATTTTCTTCCCCTTTTTGTCTTCATCCAATAGGGGTCTCCTGAAGATATACAACTTGTAAACACTTCCCCTCAAGTGGTGCATGTAGATGGTTAAACATTTAATCAATAAGCTTCCCCTAAAACCCATATGTTTACCATCTCTTGAATCTCGAACTCTGTAGGCTCTATGTAGTGATCACTGATGAAGAAAATTAAGTATAACGAATTTGATGAAGAAGTAGAATCTCCCAAACTTGTGTCTTATGTCTTGCACTATCCACGTAACGTCGAACTTATAAATAAATCTGTGAAATATAAGTAGACCGCAACCTCTTGACAAAAACCTCATCTTTTATGAGACACATACTAAGTGATAGCAAATGTGAGCATTAAGCACCTATAAGAAAAATCACACACTTTTGCTAGATTTTGACAAGTCTTCGTCACACTATTTATACACGAACAAGTTGTCTTAAAAGCCAACCACAACTTTAAAATATGATAAGACACACACCTGTGAAACCCAAATACAACATCAAATAAGCAATATTCAATTGTCTTCGTAATCACCTCTTCAAATAAATCTCCAAAACGAGCCATAAAATCAATAAGAATAAACTGAAATAATTCTAGTTCTGCCCGAAATCCAAAACCATCCAAAAACCAAAGTACTGTCCGATATCGGAAAAGCCTAGCAGTACAAACTGCTTTGTAGGACAACTTTGGCAGTATAAAAATATTAAATACCAAGATATGTTTCTCAAATAACAACTTTATGATGCATATCTTTCACTCGTCCGTATCTTTTCCTTTTATAACAAATCTTTTTGACTCCATCTCTTTTACACTATTTTAAAAATTAGCTGCAACAATGATCAAAATAAGTATCATATTGAAACCCTAACCGAACCAAAAATCAATACAAATCATATTAGGGTTTTTGACACCACAATACGACCAAAAGTTCATCACCAATCTACCTTATGGCCACGAAATCAATGAATCAAGATCGAGTGAGCATCAATCATCTTTACATCAACCGAATCTTTAATCATTACTTTTTCCTATACCGAATTAGGGTTTATATAAAACCCTTATATTACCGAATTTGATGATTCATTGAAAAAGAAAACCGAAGTCGATACAAAGAAACCCCTTAATAGTAACAATGATTTTATAATTGTATTGCATACCAATTAAGGTAGAGAGTGCGTAACGATTATAAATCTTGTTATATCAATTTAAACTTCAAAAACCCTTGAAAACGTTAACCAAAAATCAATTTCTTGAAAAATTAGGGTTTTAGGGTTTCTTCAAAAACCTTGTAGATCCTAGATATCATGAGCAACCTGCTCTGATACCACATGTTGAAAATCGTTTAACTCATCTAGGATAGTTTTATAGATAATATTGAATGCACAGCAAAATAATAAGAAAACAATATTATCAAACAAGGTTTTTCATTTAAACGATTTCCCTATTACCTTAACTATAACTTGGGGCTACACCAACTAACTATGGTGTACTATCCGACACTCATCAGTCGACTATGCTATCTAACTATCTAGACTCTCATTGGGAGAGCTCTAGTTTTCTATGGATGGATATGTAAAACCAATGTCCTATGAGCTCTTTATATGGAGAGATTCATACTTAGCAAAGGAAGTAAATCAATAGATAATGGAAACAATTTTAAATTACATTAAACCACATTAATAAGTTTCCTGATACATTATCCTGTAGAATATTTGAACAAAATCTTCAGATTTTTCCACCACTTGTAAATTTCATAATAATGGACGAACTTTGAATCCTTTTGTTTCATTCTTTATTCATTTGCCATCATCAATCAGAATCCCAACAATCTTCCCTATTTGATGATGACAAAACAAACAAAGTCGTGTACGAACTTCCCCTTAAATAGAGAAGTTGAGATGTAATCATCTCCCTAAATGAAACAAACTTCTAAGCTTCCTTTGTATCATGTCACCACATATAATAAGCTACAAATCAATAAACCTGTAATCTTTGGTATCAGAGCATCAATCTGAACAAAAATCATTCAATCATGTTGAGAATCGATTAGCCCATCTAGGATATAATAACAATGCTTATAACGCCGAAAGCGGAATAATAAAAACTCAATCAAGTTTATGAACAAGGTTTTTTATTGAGAAGATTTCCCATTACCCACAACTATAATTGGGGCTACAAAAACACCAACTAACTATGTTGTACTAACGACTTAATCAGTCGACTATGCTACTAGATAACTAACTATGTTGTTCACACACACACCTTACTACTCGACTCTCATCAGTCGATGTATTCTATGGATAGATAAGTAAAGACATATGTCTATGAATCTCTTTATATAGGGAGAGATCATGACTTACAAAGGAAGGAAATCAATAGATAAAGAAACTATTTAAATCACATTAAATCACATTAATATGTTTCCTAATCAATATCTTTAACATCTTTGACCAGATCTTCATAATTTCTTCTCCACCGAGCTGTAGAAGTTTTTATAATGACGATCCTTTGACCTTTGTTCATTCCTTTTATTCATTTTGTCATCATCAAAATCAAGAATTATCCAACAATCGTCCTATTTGGATGATGACAAAACAAACAAAGTCGTGTACGAAACTTCATCATAAAACGCCAAGGCTTCCCTAAAGTTGAGATTAATACATCCTCCCTGAAGAAACAAACTCTAAGCTCCTTTGTATCATGGCACCACAATATAATAAGCAGCAAATAATAAACCATGTTAATTTCTTCCCCTTTTTTGTCTTCATCCAATAGGGGTCTTCTGAAGATATGCAACTTGTAAACACTTCCCCTCAAGTGGTGCATGTAGATGGTTAAACATTTAATCAATAAGCTTCCCCTAAAAACCCATATGTTTACCATCTCTTGAATCTCGAACTCTGTAGGCTCTATGTAGTGATCACCTACTGATGAAGAAAATTAAGTATAACGAATTTGATGAAGAAGTAGAATCTCCCAAACTTGTGTCTTATGTCTTGCACTATCCACGTAACGTCGAACTTATAAATAAATCTGTGAAATATAAGTAGACCGCAACCTCTTGACAAAAACCTCATCTTTAAGAGACACCATACTAAGGTGAATAGCAAATGTGACATTAAGCACCTATAGAGGACAAATCACACAACTTTTGCTAGATTTGACAAGACTTGCGTCAACATACTATTTATAAGAACACGAACAAGTTGTCTTAAAAGCCAACCACAACTTTAAAATATGATAAGACACACACCTGTGAAACCCAAATACAACATCAAATAAGCAATATTCAATTGTCTTCGTAATCACCTCTTCAAATAAATCTCCAAAACGAGCCATAAAATCAATAAGAATAAACTATTTGAAAAATAGTTCTATCCGAGATCCAAATCCATCTAAAAACAAGTACTATCCGATATCGATCAAAGCTACCAGTACAAACTCTTTTATCGGACAGAACCAACGGTACAAACTGAGCAACACTAGCGGTATTAATCAAACCAAGCACTTAGTGACACTTTTTTTTGTCTCAAAACTGGCATAAAGTCGTCACTATCTGCTCTTAGCGACACATTATCTGTCACTAAACTGTGACTCCTTCCTCCCATTCTGTTAGCGACCCTTAATCTGTCACTGAGTCGTCGCTAACCTGTCACTAAGAGTGATGCTCCTTCCTCCCAAGCCATTAGTGACACTTTTAACTGTCACTATTCTGTTACTAAGTCGTCACTATTCCACCAGTATTAAAAATGTATAGGCAGTATTAATTGTCAATCTTGGGAGTATTAATGTATGTTAGCAGCACTTGTATAATAGGCAGCAGTATTAACTCATGAGAATCCATGTAGCAGTACTAAGTAAAAAGGGGCGGTACTAAGTGTATACATGTAGCAGTACTAAACCAAACCACGAACAGTACCTTCCCCTTAGCTTAGCAGCGTTAAAATAATAACAAGTTCGTCACATGTAGCAGTATTAAATCAACTCGAACCAAAAACATTAATCTGCTCGTTCAAATATAAACAAAAACACAACAGCACTTTAAACAAATCATAATACCAAGTATCAAACCCATGCTGCGACTGTACCTTCGTGAATTTTGATTGAACACCTGCTGCTACAACTTTCGAAATCAATTGGAAACGATCGTTTAAGCTCAGATTGGTTAGATCTTTATATCTAGGATTGACAATAACAATGAAAAACAATATGCACAGCGGAATTAAATAAAGAACATCATTATTGTTAAACAAGGTTTTATAAGAATCCCAACAACGTGTCAGCGTAGGATTGGCCCAAATGTGATGAGTTGTCGGCTGATAGACTACTTGACTTGGCCTCAACTAAAAAAATAATTAGGAAAGAAAGCTTGCAGGACTCGAACCTGGGCCTTCCAAGCAAACATATACAAATGCCCCACCACTGACTAAGTGTGTAGTTGTTTTATACCACCATATTATATTAGTTTTATTCCTTTTTTTGGGCTTGTTTAAACAATAGTAAACTTGGTCGGCCCGTTCAACATGAACTGGGTCGAGTCTTTGAGCGGGGTCAGATCCGTTAGACTCGTAATTTCGTGCTCTTTCTAATGGAGTGCTTGGGAAATTCTTCCTAGATCATTTGAATCTCGATAAACGTGAAAACGTCGTCGAAATACATCCGAAAATTATCGTTTTTGCTTCGTTTTTAATCCTTTGTACCTGTAAGACATAATAACACAATACAAACATATTTGCAATATAATTACTCATATTTATTGGTTATTAGTCCGATTTATGGTGTTTTCCAAGGATAAAATAATGTGTGTTTAAGCACACATCATTGACCTTTTCGGGTATCATTTTTAGGTAATGTTAATGATAAGTGAAGTTTTGTTACGAGCTTTAGCAGACCTTAAGGGTATCCTATATGGATCAATCTTCTGAGAGACTTGCATTTGTTATGATCTAGATCATTTTGGTTTATGTTATTTGGAGACTGGCTTTATCCCTTGCGTGGGAATTTGGATTGTGATATTTGACTATGTGATGTGTTCTTTGACGGATATTCACCCAAGTGCTACTTGTGGTCGAGGAATGTCATGACACTTATTGAATTATTTTAGTATTTCTCTATCATGTATCTTGTGTTGTGATTATCAATTCTTTGTCGCATCCCGTGTTTTCGCCTTGTCGGGGTGTTACAAATTGGTATTCAGAGCCAAGGTTATAGAGAACTAGGTGGTTTGGCATAGACTATAACCTAAGAACCTTCATATAGTTGCATTATAGGATCTATATGTGTGGTGTTCCACTTATACTTGCTTCCATGAGATCTATGGTATATCTTATATATAGTAGTAGATAAGTCATTCATTGAAATATGTGAGCTCAATACTGAGTACAACTGGGAAAGGATACAGGTATAAATATGGTGGCCAACGTAGTTATAAATGCATCACGACTCACGCGTACTTGGTAATATCATTCACTTAAATCAGTGATGACACCTTAGGATCGTATGTATATATATATGGATATATATATAGTATATTAAGGCCACCCATAAGCTGAACTTCCCTCCTACCTAACATTACCCATGTTCTCCCTTGTGTATAAAATACCGCCAAGGATGACGACATGAAGTGCAGGCCGATCTACTGCTGCACCACGAGGTGGAGGAACGGGTGGACGAGTTGGTAGAGGAGCTAGAAGAATTAGAGAGCCGATAAGGAGAAACAATGAAAAAAATGGTGAACTTGGTGGTCAAGGAAATGACCAAGGTGTTGGGGCGAATAGAGGTGTCGATGGAGTCCCTGACTTTTCCACAATCATTGCCCAACAATTGCATAACTTACTTCCTACCCTCTTAGCCCAAGTAGGCAGTCAAGGTAGCGATCAGGGAAATGGTAGGAATCAAAGTGGCGATGCCGTCAATGACAACATCTAGGGCAATGTTAGGAATGTCATTGTGAACAACGACTGAAGGGGTTGTACCTATAAGGATTTCTTAGCTTGTAACCTGATGTGTGCTAAAACACACTTCATTTATACCCCGGAAAACACTAATAAACAAACTAATAACACTAAAATATGCTTAATATTATTGCAAATATGTTCGTTTTGTGTTGTTATGTTTTGCAGGTACAAAGGATTGAAAATGAAGCAAAAACAGAGACTTTTAATTATGATTTGAAGACGTTTATGCGTTTTTCGAGATCAAGACGAAGTCATTAATATTTCCCAAGCATTCCATTGGAAAGAGCACGATATTTTGGTTCCGACAGTGCCTTCATTGTTTATTGGGCAGACCGGTACCCTTTATAAGGGCCGGGCCGATCCTTACATTTACTAAGCCCAAGTGCAAATTATAAAGCCAACTCAGGCCCACGGCCAGCCTGCAGCCCATTATCAAATTAAGAGAACCCGGCCCAGCTCAGCAAACTACAATTGCTTAACCATCCCATGATAGAAGGGCTCGACCTAAGAGAAAGAAAGGATGTCCAGCCCAGCGTGTAGAAGTGAGAGCCCAGTTGGATTTTAAAAGGCCCAAGAAAGTAAAAACAAGCCCAATTCCAAATCTGTTGTTACTGCTTAGACTAAACGCAGATATAAAAGAAAAGGGAGTAGCAGCAAGTGAGATTTAGAATAGTATAAGAGTAGAATAGCTTAGAATAATATTAGGAGTAGCAGTAGTACTCTTTCGTTTGGGTATTTCTTATTTTTGTCTTTTTTTCTATTCAACGCAGCATATTGTTTTTCTTATTATTTTTCATTCGATATCTTGTCTTCTTTTTTTTAATCGCAGCAGTAAATCATTGATAAACGTCAAACGCGTGTCGTAATAATATATAGTATATCCCGTCAGATAAGACAATTACTTTAGGAAAAATAATAGTCTATCTTCCGAGTGTCGTTTCCACGGCGAGAGATGAATTGAAATTCATGAGAATGTTTCGTTTGGTGCTTGAATGACAAATATTTTGGTTTTGGTTTTAAACTATTTTTATACTAAAAATTAAACTAATATTAATTCTAAGATTAAAAACTAAAAGATTATACTAAAATTGATATAAATGACAAATATGCTTGCTAAGTGACGTGAAATGTTCCTTAAGTGCGGGCTTAGGTTTAATGAATTAAAATCCTTAGAAAACAAGTTGCAAGAAATTAAATGACAAGTAAAGTAAAATGCTTTTTAAAATAAATGACAAGTATTTAAATTGCATTAAAAGTAAATGACGGTATGTAAATTGACTATTAATTTTTTTTAAACCTTTTTAAAACCGCACTTAAATTCCAAATCACTAATCACTTATCAAAAACACAAGTTAAACTACTCACTACGCATGGCAAATATCAAATAAGCAAACATTTTATAAAATAACTAACTAAATCTACACTAATTAATTGAAAAAGGATAGAAAATGTAACCAAATTGAAGAGCCGCAAATAAACGATAACCACCCGATCTTACAAACTTAATAAACAAATAAGTTTATCACTTTTAAGCTCTACTTCACTAATTAGCAAATAAAGGTGTCAACTTTATCTACTAATTACTTTCGTAAAAACTATAAAGATTAAAACTTTATCTATTTATCAACCTTATAAGACCCTTAAGCTCCGGCCTTAGATGTAGAAGGATGGAATAAGAAATAAGACATGAAAATTTATGACAAAATAAGCTAATAAGATGAAAACTTTAGATCTAAATCTACCCGAAACTAAGATGTTCAATCAAGTGAACTTGGATCGGGTATATTTAAATATTTACATAGAAGAAAAATAAGCTAGAATTAAAAAAGCAACAATTTTCTGCTAGAAAATAAGCTAAAAATATAAGATCTATTATTTTTAGATCTAATCCACCCGAAACTAATGTGTTCAATCAAGTGAACTTGGATCGGGTATGATTAAGGATTAGATCTATATATAAAAAATAAGGCTTGAATAAAAAATAAGCATCAAAAATAAGTTAAAATAAAAGCTTACTCGAAAAGCTCTAATCTAAAAAACCAATTAAATAAGCTAATCTAAATAAGTATGGAAGTAGCAATTTGAATATGAGCTTAAGAGATGGGATCCAAAAATACAGTTATAGCATGAGCTTATTTGGAGATAAGCCAAAAAGACATAAGAAAAGACAGAGGGAAGCATAGATAATGCTAGGAAATAAACACCAACCTTTGAAAATAAATTCTTCATTAATTAAGCTCAAGGTTACAATAAGCTAGATCTAATAGCGTCATAGCTTTTACAATAAAACAAAATTACAACTACTTTTATTCTGCTCCTAAATCTAACACTACAACTACTATTTTGAAAATAAACTTCTCAAAAAAAACTCCCTTTCTCACAGCAGCTGCGTGTTGTATTTATAGCCCAAAGTGGGTGGAGGCATTTTCGTCTATTTAGGTCTTCAGCCAATCATATTGCTAGATCAAGGGGTATTTTGGTCTTTTTGCCATTCACCAACTGCCTCATTATTGCCCATGATTCTCACGGATTCGCGCACTCTGACCTCGTACTGACACACGTCTACCTCGTACTGACACACGCCAGATGCCACGTGTCACGTTCTGATTGGCCAGCCGCCACCTGGAACAGTACCTCGTACTGACACCTGACATTTTCTGCCACCTCGTACTGCCACCTGACGTGAATAGTACCTCGTACCTCGTACCTGCCACACCTGCATACAATGACTGTTCCGTCACCATCCGGTCAGCCGCCACTAGACCACCGGTAAATGGTGGTCAACGGCAGCAGTCAACGGCGATCAACGCCGCCGGACCACCGCCCAATGGCGGCGGTCAACGACGGTCAACGGTGGCGAACCACCGTTGACCACCGTCGGACCACCGGTCAATGGTGGTTGACCGCCAGTCAACCGGTGGGTCACGGCAGGGTCAGGTCGGGTATTGGACCGGGTCTTGGTCGAGTCTGAATCGGGTCAGGTCGGGTCTAGATCGGGTCGGGTCGGGTGGTGAGCGGGGTCGGGTCGTGAGAGGGATAAACCCCTTCGCAGAATCGAACTCGAGACCTCTAGCTTAGAGGCTTAAGGGATTCCCTTTTGCCATTTGAGCTAGAGCATAGCTCATGTATATATATGCAAAATTTATCCTATAAGGGCATTTGGGCTTGGACCAGATTTTCATTAATAAAAGGTTCAAACAGGGACGAAAAATAATCAAAATAAAAAGGGAGTACACTAAAAACAAACTCCATCATATTCATTACAACCACATTGTTGGCACGTACCCAAAAGACATTGTTGTTGCAAACTTTGCAAATTTTGTAGGATCTCATTAAGGTTTTGATTGTAGCATGGTTCCGGATTAGAGATAATCGGAATTTGCGGTGGACAATTGTAACCATAATGAGCACCTTTCCCACAAGACTTACAAGTGCATTGTTGACAAAAGATTCCATCTAACGAATCACCACACTCGTAACAACAATTGTGGTTAATTTGTAGAGGACTTTGCGAGGAATTTTCACCGGGGTCCTGTTTGACAACGAATGGCTCTCGAGGAGCATTAACAACGTTGGTATCGTCATCGGATGACTCGTAAGTGTTTAGAAGGTCTTGGTAAATTCCATTTTCATGACAAATTGTAAACCAAACTTCTTTTAATTTCTTTCGCCATAGAGCACATCCTTGACAATTTGGACCTTCAACCGGGTTTCCACACTTGGGACAATCACGAAGGGGTTGTTGAGACGAGTCGGGTGTACAACAATATCCTTTATTATACAACGATCCACAAGACGAACACTCTTTAATCGTGAAGAGGGGATTCAAACGATAATCGAGTGACGCCATAAGAATTAAACAATTTAGAGGGTTAAGAAAAGAATTAAATGGATAAGAACAAAAAGAAGATTATTTTTAGGTTTTTTTTAGACGATATATTTTATTAAAGGACAAAACGAGATCGAATAACTTAAACCTAATAATCAACAAGCTTCACGGTAGCTCTCTAAAAGTGTTTAACTTTCAAAGGTGAGCCGTATATCGCAAGTGACACAAAAGGCAAGTTTTTGAATCTTTTATTCGAGTTGGGAACTTATTATGGATAATACCTCAATTGAAGGTATTATTTGTTGGTGTTCTTTTACCAACTTTGTAACTTTTATTTCTTTTTATGGACAATCTTTTTATTTCCCAATTCCAAATCTGTTGTTACTGCTTAGACTAAACGCAGATATAAAAGAAAAGGGAGTAGCAGCAAGTGAGATTTAGAATAGTATAAGAGTAGAATAGCTTAGAATAATATTAGGAGTAGCAGTAGTACTCTTTCGTTTGGGTCTTTCTTATTTCTGTCTTTTTTTCTATTCAACGCAGCATATTGTTTTTCTTATTATTTTTCATTCGATATCTTGTCTTCTTTTTTTTAATCGCATCAGTAAATCATTGATAAACGTCAAACGCGTGTCGTAATAATATATAGTATATCCCGTTAGATAAGACAATTACTTTAGGAAAAATAATTTCTTGAAAATTTATTAAAGGATAAGCCTTCAAAGACAGAGAGGTCTGAGATCTATACTCTTATAGGGGAACCTCCTGATACCTTTTTAATGGGGGACGAGGAAATCAAATTCAATCCTTTTAAGAATATTGATGACCCCGTTCCAATCCCAAGGGTATTCAAGACAACCCTGGATTCTTTTGACTCTAGCTTGGATATTTTTTATACGACATTCACTAATCCTTTATTTGAGCTCGATTCTGAATACACTTTGAATTATGATAATCTAATCTTTGATATTCAAAACGATGAAAATGTGATGTGATGCTCTGGGGAAAGGGGGCTTGGAGCAGATGGGGGGTGGACAGAGACCATAATGGATGAGGTTCAAATATGGATAGTTAACAAAGTACCTGCAAAAATCCAATACCTCTTGATCGACAGCGTTAATTCCCTAAATATTACATGCCTGGACATAATCCAATGAACGAATCGTTATGGCATGGTTCACGGTCTTCTTGTTTATCATTCTGTCTTGGCCATCTTTTTCTTGAGGGAGTCCTCCGAAAGCTCACTTCGTCTATCGCATGTGATTCATCGAGTGAGGGAGATGAAAATGTGAGTGTTTGATCCTAGGACAAACGTGTATTAAAAGGCGGATTTGAACACTACTATGGAGGGGACATCCCTGCTATGGATGTCCCAAATATCCATTTTTCCCTAAAGGACAAATAAATTCGGGGCCGAGTCAAGCTAGCTACTCATTAATAAACAAGCGCTTCATGGGTGGCAACCCATGCTTATCCTAGTAGTAGTAATAATATTATATTAGCTTAGATGTAGTAATGAATAAGTGCGGGGGTGTGCTTCTATCCTTGTTGTGTTTCGTGGTTTTTTGTTTTTGCTTGCAGGATTGCCTATGATCGTTGAAGACCTTCGTGCTTGTTTTCAATCCTCCAATCACGGGTCGTTCTTTCGATCATGTCGGGCCGAGTCAAGCTACGCGCACATTTAATAAACAAGCGCCTCTGTAATCATGGGGTGGCAACCATTCATATCCTAGTAGATAGTAATAATATTATATTAGCTTAGATGTTAGTAATTAATAAGTTGCGGGTGTGATGCTTTCTAATCCCGCTTGTTTGTGGTTTCGTGGATTTCTACTGTTTTTGCTTGCAGGATTTCCTATGATCTTGAAGACCTTCGTGCTTGTTTTCAATCCTCCAATCACGCGGTCTTCGATCATTTGCTTGCTATATCTTGGGAATCCTTAATCCTGATCACACATATATATAATGATATATATATATATAATATATATATATATAATATATATAATAAACGGTATATATATATATAGGTATATATAATATAAGATTTTATTTCCCCCCTTTCACAAAACAAGAATTTTAAGCATTTGGCCTTTTTTCCGATCTTAAGTTGGGGGTGGGCACCCGACATTGTTTGCACATGAGGCCAATGTTTTTTCAGTTCTAAAGTGTGGGGGGGTGAATCCTATCGAAATTGATCATAGCCTGTGCCTTCTGTGTCCCCCGCAACCCCGTTTGACCAATATATTGGTTTTTTTTTATATTATTTAAGAAGATATATATAGTATATATATATATATAATATATATATATATATATAATAGTATATATATATATAAATACATATATCACATATTATAACATTTATAAAAATAAAGTAGAAATAAGGCCCGTAGGCTAGAACTAGGGAGATTTAGACTTGACCGAGTGTTTCATTCTAGCTTTACCCTTAGCTTTCGAGACTAAGCGTTTGCAAGACTTTAAAATTTTGCAAAGAACGAAAAATGATAGAGTTGAATATAAGTTAGATGCTAAGCGTGGAGTAGTTGGATCTCTTTAGAGCTCATAGATGTTAATTGTGGCTTTTTGCTCTCATTAGCTTAATAAACTATAAAAATAATAATTTTCAATAATTAAAGTTGATTTGGTTTTTGCGATTCTTAGTTTTGATCCCTTCTTAGAGATTCCTTCTGGTGAAAATAAGGTACACATCGAGGTTTTGTTAGTGTTGTGGGAAAATAGGCTACCGATTCCTGATGGCTCGCTCCCGTTGTCTAGGTAGTTAAAAGACCACAAGACTTGAAATTTGGCTAAAATAATAAATAATAATGTAATAAACTAAAGCCGAAATAACACCACTGTTTCCTGTCGGTTCACTCCCGATGTTGCAGTCGTTTAAAGGGTGGAAGTAATAATAATAATAATAATAATCGAGACTGATAATAGTTTGTTGTTTCTTGTCGGCTCGCTCTCGATCTTGCAGCCTTAAAAAAGGTCAAGGAAATTACCGAGGTTCGAAAAAAGACTACTGTTTCTGGTCGGTTCGCCCCCGATGTAGCAGTTGTTTAAAGGACCGAGGGATAATAATGTTGCAATAACAATAATAATAAAGCCAAATCTTGACTCCGAGATTATCTAAATAAAGTCTCCGTCTCTTGACTCGTAGTTGACTTGTTTCAGATGAAATAAAAAGGATAACCCCTAAATCATGCGAAATTAGAACCTTAATGTGGACCTTATTCTCAGCGTATCGTCTCTTTAGGAAAGGATTTCAAATGAATTATGGTTTAAAGCGACCCCCTTTATAGTAATAGGGCCTTAATATATTTAAGTAAGTGATCTCGTTTCACATTATGTTTTCCGAATAAAATCCTTAGAGGAAATTAGGAATAAGGAAGCGAAAAGTAGCTACGTTTACACAATTAGCATTTATGAGTAGTGTTAGCATCTAATCTTATATTTAGCCGTGATTTTGTTTTAAGCTTGGTTTAGAGATTTTGAAAATCAAGGATGACGAACTCCCTTTCTTAAAGCCTTTTAAATAAATTTTATTAAAAATTTATACTTAATAAGTTGTTAAAACGGGGGTGCTTCAGAAACAAATAATTTTAAACTCTCTTAATGAACCTTTTCAGTTCTTGTTTGATGTGAGGGGTTATTAAATTAAGGGGGGTTAAATTATTTCTTTCCGGACGTGTATTATAAACATTGCAACCAGAATAACACACACACAGATTATAGAAATCTTGGGTTCATTGGTTGACCTGAAAAGTCTCATGAGGACTCCCCGCAGTTTTCACAACAAAGGTTTGTTGTGGAAACTTGGTGAAGTTATGGAAAATTATATATCGAAGTTTTTGATTGTAACACGGGTTCTGGATTAGAATTAAGAACGAAATTGTGTTGACAACACCGTAACCAAAACAGAGTATCGGTTTGTCCCACATAACATCCACAAAAACATCGTCTCGTACCGGGGTTGTGGAGGGTAGTCAGAAAAATTTTGAGATTCATTGAACGAGTTTGGGTTTGGATTATAATCGAATGAATTTCCATCTCTTGAAGCGCAAAATGAACAAAATCCTCCTCTTAACGGGCCTTCACACCCACAACAAGTGACTGGCTTTCCATCACCATAAGTGCAATTTAAACAAGTTCCAAGGTAGATGGGGGTGGCTGGGGGGGGGGGGGGGGTTAACAACCGGACACTTGGCGAACATGTACATATATAACAATAAAAGCCATCACATGGTTGTCCACACCTCGTACACTCACGTTGGTTAAATGACGTCATAAGAAAGAATTAAACAATTTAGAGGGTTAAGAAAAGAAGTAAATGGATAAGAACAAAAAGAAGATTATTTTTTTATTTTTTTTAACAAATATATTGTATTGAATAACTTAAACCTAATAATCAACAAGCTTCACGGTATCAGCTTCTTTAAAAGTGTTTTAATTTTATCAAAGGTGAGCCTATATCGCAAGTGACCCAAAAGGCAAGTTTTTAAACTTTGATTCGGGAACTTATTACTTGATAATACTTCAGTTGAAAGTATATTTATTGGTGTTCTTACCACACATTGGTAATTTTTTATTTCTTTTTATGGACAGTGTTTTTATTTTATTTTTAAAATTTTAATTTTTTTTTTATTATTTTTTTTATCACATACTATACACATGAATATGAATTTTTGTATTTTTATATTTTTAATAAAGAGAAAAATAACACACAACACCAAGGAGAAGGTTCTTCCAAGGCTCGACACAAACAATCTCATAAAAACATCGCTACACCTCTCCCGCGCAGCGGCGCCATTTGATAAACGTCAAACGAGCGTGTCTAATAATATATGGTATAATCCCGTCAGATAAGACAATTACTTTAGGAAAAATAATAGTCTATCTTCCGAGTGTCGTTTCCACGGCGAGAGATGAATTGAAATTCATGAGAATGTTTCGTTTGGTGCTTGAATGACAAATATTTTGGTTTTGGTTTTAAACTATTTTTATACTAAAAATTAAACTAATATTAATTCTAAGATTAAAAACTAAAAGATTATACTAAAATTGATATAAATGACAAATATGCTTGCTAAGTGACGTGAAATGTTCCTTAAGTGCGGGCTTAGGTTTAACGAATAAAAATCCTTAGAAAACAAGTTGCAAGAAATTAAATGACAAGTAAAGTAAAATCTTTTTAAAATAAATGACAAGTATTTAACACATTAAAAGTAAATGACGACATGTAAATTGATTATTAATTTTTTTAAACCTTTTTAAAACCGCACTTAAATTCCAAATCACTAATCACTTAGCAAACACAAGTTAAACTACTTACTACGCATGGCAAATATAAAACAAGCAAACATTTTATAAAATAACTAATTAAATCTACACTAATTAATTGAAAAAAGGATAGAAAATGAAACCAAATTGAAGAGCCGCAAATAAACGATAACCACCTGATCTTACAAACTTAATAAACAAATAAGTTTATCACTTTTAAGCTCTACTTCTCGATAATTAGCAATAACATGTGTCAACTTTATCTACTAATTACTTTCATAAAAACCATAAAGATCAAAACTTTATTTATTTATCAACCTTATAAGACCTTTAAGCTCCGGCCTTAGATGAAGAATGATAGATAAGAATATAAGGACAAGTATAGTTAAGACAAAATAAGCTAATAAGATGAAAACATTTTTAGAAAAATAAGCTATTTTGAAAAGTAATTTTTTGTAAAAATAAAACTAGATTAAATATATATGAAAAAAAACTACTTTTGAAATAAAAACTAGAATAAGCTAAAAAGCTATCAAGGCTTTTTCGAAGAAAGGATGAAGAATAAAAGCTTATAAATAAGCCACTTCTCAAACATAGCTACAAGACCCTTCGTGGGGGAGGTGAGTAGAAGCCCTACTTAATAAAACTATAAGAAAAAACTATAAATTTAGAACTGTTAAATGACTAAATATAGCAAATAATAAGCTCTGCGAAGTTAAAGGTCTCAACTTAGTGATAAGTCGAGTAGGAGACTCATGACACCCTTTTTAGCATTCGAATCGAGCTTAATCAAACAATAAGCATTTTTGAAAAAGTAAACACAAGAAAAGAGAAAAAGATGAGATAAGCAAAAGCTATTTTAGAATTTATTCTAAAGACAATAAGCTAAAAGATAAAAACTTTAGATCTAAATCACCCGAATCACACATCAAGTGAACTTGGATCGGTATATTTACAAGATTTTAGATCTAAGAAAAATAAAGCTAACATTAAAAAGCAACAAACTTTAAACACACACACAAAAAATAAGCTAAAAATATAAGATCTATTATTTTTAGATCTAATCCACCCGAAACTAAGGTGTTCAATCAAGTGAACTCGGATCGGGTATGATTAAGGATTAGATCTATATAAAGAAAAAATAAGCTTGAATAAAAATAAGCAATCGAAAAATAAGCTAAATAAGCTCAACATCGAAAAGGCTCTAAATCGAAACAATACACAATATAACTAGTCTAATAAATATGGAAGTAGCTTATTAGAATACACAAGCTCATATGAGATAGGATCCTAAATAAGGTATAGAGCATGATCATATTTGTAAATATAGCTAAACAGAAATAAGAAAAAGACAAGAGAATTAAGCCATTAAAATAGCTAAAAAACAAACCTTTTGCAAATAAACTTTCCATCATTAATAAGCTCAAGAGTTACAATAAGCTAAGAATCTAAGGCCCATGATTCTCACGGATTCGCGCACTCTGACCTCGTACTGACACACGTCTACCTCGTACTGACACACGCCAGATGCCACGTGTCACGTTCTGATTGGCCAGCCGCCACCTGGAACAGTACCTCGTACTGACACCTGACATTTTCTGCCACCTCGTACTGCCACCTGACGTGAACAGTACCTCGTACCTCGTACCTGCCATACCCGCATACAATGATTAGTAGGCCATGTGTCACCACCTGAGTGGTGCCACGTGGCGTAGGTACTGTTCCGTCACCGTCCGGTCAGCCGCCACCGGACCACCCGTCAACGGTGGTCAACGGTGGCAGTCAACGGCGGTCAACGTCGCCGGACCACCGCCCAATGGCGGCGGTCAACGACGGTCAACGGTGGCGAACCACCGTTGACCACCGTCGGACCACCGGTCAATGGTGGTTGACCGCCAGTCAACCGGTGGGTCACGGCAGGGTCAGGTCGGGTATTGGACCGGGTCTTGGTCGAGTCTGAATCGGGTCAGGTCGGGTCTAGATCGGGTCGGGTCGGGTGGTGAGCGGGGTCGGGTCGTGAGAGGGATAAACCCCTTCGCAGAATCGAACTCGAGACCTCTAGCTTAGAGGCTTAAGGGATTCCCTTTTGCCATTTGAGCTAGAGCATAGCTCATGTATATATATGCAAAATTTATCCTATAAGGGCATTTGGGCTTGGACCAGATTTTCATTAATAAAAGGTTCAAACAGGGACGAAAAAGGTTCAAAATAAAAAGGGTTACATATAAAAGGCCGGTACCGTTGGACTCGTAATTTTGTGCTCTTTCCAATGGTGTGATCGAGGCAAATTAACGACTTCGTTTTGACCTCGATATACGTGAAAACGTCATCGAAAGTCACCCGAAAATTACCGTTTTTGCTTTGTTTTCAATCCTTTGTACCTGTAAGACATAAAAACACAATACAAACATATTTGCAACATATTTATCCATATTTTAGTGTTTTAGTCCGTTTATTAGCATTTTCCGGGGTACAAATGATGTGTGTTTTAGCATATATCAATCATATGTAATAGTTTATGTTTGAGTTGTAATGAACCGGGTTGATTTATGGAAGAGTATTCGGATTGTTGTTGATGTTGTGTGTTTGTTATGATTCGAGGTTTTAAAGTAAGGTTACGGTTGATTTGTTGTTTGATGATTCGAAACGGGTTGGAATGTTTCAAGAGATTTAATTAGATTTAGGGATTCAGTTTGTCGCTTATATTCGGGTTGATTCTGGGATTCGGTTTTGTTTGATGAGCTTATGCTACAGGTACAAGAGTAGTTTTGGTTTGATTGCCTATTCGATATGGTTTAGCTCGTTGATGTATTGGTTATTTGGTTCAGTAGTAAGCTTATTCCGGTTTAGGCTTAATTCGGTTCGAGTATTGCGTTTGTTCGAATGTAGCCTATGGTTCGAGTATTGCTATTAGTGTTTCTATTTCGTCTCTAGCAGGTAGTATTGATATTGGTTTGTTTTAAATCAATTGTTAGCTTATTAGGCCTAAGTGATTGCTTATTAGTTTGGGTTTCATTTCAAAATATTAAGTATTGTTTGGTTAGCTTATTGGCTTCTTATTCTTAGGTTCAATATGTTTAAAACATCATCGGCTTATTTTGGTTTAAACAAGTTTAGCTTATTTCCATTCTTGCTTATTGTTTCGGAATTAGTTTATTTTCATAACTATTGTTGGCTTGTTTGATGTTATCGGTTCAACACTTTTTGTAACATTTTACATTTTCAGGTCATTTACGACTTCGATTATTCAATTATTTATTTTTAGACTATTGCGCGTTTACTTTTAATTTTTATCGTTAAGCTAAATCGCGTAAACTAAAAATGATCATTTAACGTAAACAGGCATCAAACAACTAAATGTTTACGTCAATT
>BQNB010086461.1:0-28182 GCA_026074375.1 Tanacetum coccineum | reverse complement strand
CTTTTGTCAAAATTCCGTATGCTTCATAAGTTCCACATCTTTTTCCACGTAGCCTAAGCAAAGTTTGAGCTATAATACTAATGAGGTTCGCAACTTGCGTTGTGCCGCGGAGCGCGAGTGAGTAACTTTTAAACGGACCGATAACCCCAAGGACTATTTCCGTAAATTGTTTATGAAATTTTTTACGAAATAGTCGTTGAATTATCGTTCCGTTGCAAAGTTAGACATTAAGAACTAACTTTTCAATGAACCGATAACCCAAAGATTATTTCCGCAAAGTCTAATTTTATTATTATATTACCATGGAAGTCGTGTACATTGAAGGTGGTGAGTACTGCTTTTTAATAAATAGATATAATAGATAAAGATATATTTTTATACGAGTAATTTTTTATTATACCTATAATATTAACCATGAAGAATCGGTTTTCGTGCCCCTTAAATGCAGCTTCGCCCATTAATGCACCTGGTTTTGGCGCGGGGTTTTTTATCACCGGCACCGACCCGGTACAAATCCGGGTTTTGGGTTTTCTTGGTGGGTTAAATCCACGTATACACATATGTGTCTTCTCTACGAAAACACATGCCTGCTCACCTTTTTATTTGTTTAGGTTATCTCTCTTGCTCTCTCTCTAAAACCGATCAAAAATTGATTTCACTCTCTCTCTTGCGGCTATGGTTGGGTTCCTGACATTGAGAGTCGTCTGCGAACATACAAAAAGGTATAAGAGGGTGTTTGGGATTGCTTATTGAAAATAGATTATGCGTTTTGAAAACGAATAATCAGATAATCAGCTGTTACAAAACGTGGTTTTAAAATATAGTCTTTGGATTTGATTATGTTATTTGATATCGCAATAATCAGATAATCAGTTTTTTGAGTATTTGGCAAATTAGATTATTCAATGATTATCCTGTAAAATTACAAAAAAGGGATTTTCTTCCTATTAGATTGAATAAATTTAATACACTACGTAATTTTAACAAAGAGATATCTTAGTTTTACTCTTTTTTACATTTTGTATTGCAATATACTTTTCTTTTCATTCACCGGTCTACCACAACCTTCTCATTTTCTTCAATATCACCATTCTTCTTCTATTATATATAGATCTAATTACAAAGAAAAAAATATATCTAAATAAACCAACAAATCTTCATCCAAGTTATAAAGATCTAAAGATGGAATCTTTGCATAAGGTTTTGGGTCACTGAATGGTCTCGGCAATTGCTCCAATTCAAGCATAATTTTCCGATCAATCTCTATTTTATTTGTTTCTGGTAGTAGAAGAATGATAAGATCAATATTAATGATTGGTTTTGTTATAAAAGTTTACATCTACGAGTGGTAAAGAAGTTATTTGAAGGGTAATTTGGTAATCATTCTTATTAGAGAAAATCCCGGTTCCAAAAAGCATGTCCCCAGTTGCTGTTACAAAACCACGTTTTGGAAGGGTCAAAACGCAAAAAATTGATTATTACGTTATGTTTGCCAAACACTGAAACATAGATTATTGCATTTGTGAGCCGTGATAATCAGATAATCTGATTCATATCGCACTCCCAAACACCCCCTAAATTGTTTATATAAAAGTTAAAAAACAAAAAAAATTGTTTAGGGTATTATTTCAATTTGGGGGTTTTTGGAATTAGGGGTTGGTTAAAATTTTTGGGTTTCGTTGGTATTATGGGTCGGTTTTGTTGGAATTAGGGTTGGGTTGTGATACGTTTGTACTGAAATTG
The DNA here is from genome assembly GCA_026074375.1 of Tanacetum coccineum. Classification (NCBI taxonomy): domain Eukaryota; kingdom Viridiplantae; phylum Streptophyta; class Magnoliopsida; order Asterales; family Asteraceae; genus Tanacetum; species Tanacetum coccineum. Next base: position 26,439 of record BQNB010086461.1, on the reverse strand, counting down.
GGTGTTTGGAACTATGATTTGGCTATAATATGTGCCTTTTGTTGGAATTAAAGGTCACACATTTGTTGCTGAATGTTTGGCATGTGTTTTGGTTGTGCTCTACTATTGCTTTTGTGGTTTGCGCGTTTGTGGATGATGACGGGGAAAATGACCCGTATCTTGGCGAGGCATCACGCAAGCTCCTGTTTTGCGCCATGTGGGGTCACATACCCTTTATCGGTTACAAATTGCAATTCTGAAACTGTAATCGAAATATGTTGTTTAATAATTTGAATTTGTGTCATCTGAAATAGTGTTTTTGTAAATTTTGTGATAAAAGGTGGGAAAGCGACCGTATCTTGGACGGGGAATAGAATTGTGTGTTTTTTGACTCCATGGAGGGTTCGCCACCCTTTAATTTCTAAACATTAACGGTTTCTGAAGGGGCTTAGTTATACAATCAAATTGGCACTTTTGAAACGGCAAAACAACTATAGATACAGTAACATATTACTGTTCTTGTAGTACACAAATTACAAAGATGGAGGATAATTATGATGTTATCGTTCATGCAGGTGTGAATCCGACCCGAATCTTGGCAGGGCACTCGCCATTTACAATATGGTTAGCTGTTTTGCAGCCATGGAGGGTCGATGACCTTTTCTACTTAGTCGCACTCTCAAAAATCTGAGCCAAATAGTAAACTAACAGAGCATAGGAAGCACACTTGTTTTAATCAATAGCAAAAACTAGAAGAAGCTCTTTACAACATTTAGTTTGGACATCATTGGTTACAAGCCGAGAATGATTGCCAGGAAGTTGGTATATATATTTCACTATGTGTTTATGAACTTCTTTAGTGCTTACAAAGTTATAAAAAAAAGATGGAATTAGATGCATGTGATACTCATGATGGAAGGTCAGTAAAATCTGTTTATGAACTTCTGTAGTGCTTACAAAGTTATAAAAAAAGAAGCCATACTTATAGGTGCAATAAAAGTTCTGAGTTTATGATCTCTTCTAAAATCGATGTAAGAACATATCCATCATTCTTTATTGTTGTCTTCTTTAGGATTTAATAACAGCGTTGAAATCAATTTCACGTTTTAATAAACTTTATGTGAACAGATATATAAGAAACTTCACCTGTGTTAGTTTTTACATGCCTATTTGACAAGCTGATAATAGTGGGTTTATAGGTTTATTACTTAAACTTATGAGCTTATAAAATTCATATGCTCATTGGGCAAGACGATTGAACTTATGAGCTTATCAAAATTTCAATAAGCTTATAAGTGTGTTAGATAAGATTAGATAAACACCCTAGAAAAGTGAGATAATAAAACCCATGCATTATAGAAAATATATTTTAGGAGACTTTAAGCATGACCCTTTTCCTTTGAACTCAGTCACAAAAATAAAAAAAAGGGCAAATTTTTTTTAAAACTTTTAAAAAAAAAGGGTCGTTTTGCAGCGGTCTTGGCTTTCTTTAGGCGTCTTTGTATTAGCTTATTTAGTGTTCTTGGGGGCTTATTTGAAAGTGATTAAAGGTATGTTGTGGTACTTGGGGTTGCCAGACGATTATTTGCAAGGCGGTTTAGGTGAGTGTTTTGAGGTTGTGGAAATGGGTGATGGGTTGAAGGGGTTAACTGTTCGAACCAGTTAGAATGAATATCAGGGATTGAATAAGATGGGAGGTATGTATTTATGTTCCATCAAAATGAAAACTATGGGTTTCTTATTTATTTTTACTTGGAGGATATGTAGCAAATTTTATTCTACTGTTTGCAAAATAGGGTCTCAAATGGATACAGTTGTAAAAAGTAATGTAATTGCAGAGGTTAACACCACACACGCTTAACTTAATCTTTTAAAAATACATGACGATGCACTGTAATTGAAGAAGTTAACAAAACACACGTTTAATTTATGACTGAATTAAGAATGGGGGTTAAGTTGGGTCTTCAGTTTTGTGATGAGTCTATGGTTATGCAATGAGATTATGTGTTTAAATCAGTAATTACGGCTGCACAGCATAATTGTTGCGAGGTGTAATAATGGTTTAGAACTACATAGATGGACATGGAGTAGTCGGTATATTTGTTGTTCAGGGCCCAGGTAAGACGTGAGTTAAAAATAGATTAGCTAGATTCCAGTATACATAAAATGCCAAAAAAGCGGACTAAGTTTACTTTTTAAATTTTACTCCCATCACTTTTGGAGTGTTTACAAAATCATGACACCTAGCTTAGTGAGTTGATGTTTATTTGCAGATGTTAAAGAATAACGTACTCCTTCGCGCATCAGTGTTTTTAACCAGCTTTCCTCCTCAAGGTAATCATCGACTGGACCCTTTTACTATAGTCAATTAGATTGTATTGCCTTGGGTATGTCGATGTTTCAGGTTGCGTAACCATAGGAAAATAGCTCCTGTTATTAATTACAATTTCATTTCATGATGGGTACAATATGATGCATCTTTATGGCTTATGTCTGCATACATATGATTTTAGGCTGAATTATATTGATTGACGTAAAATTAGATTTATGATATTGGATCTAACCACTATTTTTTACTGGCCATGACAGACTTTTAATACACTATATGTATTAGGTTTTATATGTATTTTGAGTTGCTATGATCAGTTTTTAAAGATTGATTAACGTACGTATTTCTACTTAATATCACAAATCCACTTCTGAAACACATATCCAACCAACAGCTGAGAAGCTTCTGTTATGGGTAAACATTTCAAAAACCACAATAGCATCGTTGACCTTATAAGATATTGTACGATTTTCTAACCAATTCATTTAGCATATATGAATATATCTGATGTAAGTTATAGATTTTTGTTAATGAAAGCAAAATCTCCTTCTGTCCCATTATTTTGAAGTTAGTTGTAAATAATTAGCTCAGAAGTGCAAAAAAGTTATTAGAATAAGTATCAATTCGTTTGAATATAAGAACTTGGGAGGATGTACACTGAATTTTACACTTTTGGTGACTTTCGACCCGTTCGACTCAACCTCTTCTAACCAGCTATTCCTTTTTTCATGCAGGGGCTCCGGCGTCCCAATATTTTAGCCGAAGTTGAAAAACGTGGTTAATCTTTGTGTTGTTTCTGTCGTATAAATGTACAAGGAAGTCAGACTCTTTGGAGATCTCTCCGAAAAAAATGAAGTAGCCACAAAGGCATCAGCAACACCAGGCTGCAACAACGTTACCAACAAGATGACTGCAATGGCATCATCAACATCACCGCTGCAATGAAACGAAACCAACACTAGCACGGAAAAAACACAGCGTCAATTAAGCTCAGCTGGGCATAAATGCACAGATGGGAAGAATAGTAGAGGTACGATCTGATATCTCCTATACAAAAATAGATTCTCACCTTTTGTTTCGGCTTATGGTTGATTTGGTCTCGGGCTTATGTTTCATAAGTTCACTTCTATATGTGACTTATGTGTTGTAAAATAGTCGGATTCAAAATGAATGAAGGTATCCTCAGTACCAATTTGGCTATAGCTGCAGCAATACCCAAACACCCTTTTGGCGGTATTACTTCCATATTTTACTAAAAATTTGATTCAAACTTAGGATTCATTATGGATTTACGAGCTTATTATAAGTATTTAGCGAATAATGCTGATTGTGTTTGTTAATTTCTTAGTGTAAAAAACAGATGAAAACAAGCATACTTTATATCCAAACAAGAAGTGTTCAGTTATATGTAAAAATGGATGAAAAATTCCGTATGAGTTGACCAAAAAATTTTAGTGCATAGTTTATTTTTATATTATATTGATAAGTTGGTCTTTCTCGGAGATGAAGCGAAAAACTTACCTGTGTAGAGTTTAGTGCCCTTACTGGTAATTCAATTCACCTTTTCCTTTTACTTTTGGTATACAAATGCGCTAACTGTACAAATATTTCCTTTTTATATTCAATAAATGATTAAGTACCAGGTCACAAGGTAATTCAATTCACTTTTTCCTTTTACTTTAGGTATACAGATGCGCTAACTGTACAAATATTTCCTTTTTATATTCAATAAATGATTAAGTACCGAATCATGACCTGGTAAGTAGTAGAGAGAAAGGCAACGTGTCTATGCATATGAGCATAATTTCTGCAACTTTTGAAACCTCTAATAGTTTGTATGAGTAAAAAGAAGGTTATGAGAATGGACCCACTCACATGCTAGGAATTTACACACTTTTATTATATCTTTGAGATTACTTAATTATCTTGAATTAAGTTAAAGTTAAGCGTGATAATGAGTCCCATGACCATGCAACTATCATAGACGTATGTGGTAATGGCTACGTGTTATGCTTAATAGACATGTGTTGGATATGGCAATCTGTATACCACAACTTTCATTTGTTATGCGGGTTAATAATACCAACGCATGAGGAAATTACTAGAACTTCTACAGGTTCGGACCCTTTTTGGTTTCAAAATTACATTCACTCTAAATGTGTGCGTCATAGTTTAAATGATATATTATCTTAGATTGAAAATTCTTCTAATATACTAATATCTTTCTTTCTTTCAATCTTAGACAATATGGGCCTTCAAGTGTAAGACAATATAATGATATGTTGATTGCATTTTGGTGATGCAAGGTTTGCCCTGCTGCTTTTTGCCTGCCAGCTTGGCCACTGCCGAACTTAAAACAGCCCAAAAACACGAGAAAAATAAATCGCATTGACAAACATCCACGGACACGGCGCGGGCTTTAAATTCCTTTTTTAATTAAAGGGCTGCTAGATCATTAAATACAGCATTCTAAGCTGCTGCGGATGCTGCAGAAACTGTTGGGATCCAGTCGACCGTCTTGTACAAATGTCGCCGGAACCCGCCAGTTAACCCAGGTCCGACCTTAAATTTTTTTTATACTTTAAAAACTCGGTCTTCACACGTGTTATCAAAATACACGATCCCTTTAATGAATCATCAATACACATATAAAAATAAGAGCAACCGTTCCATCGATTCAGTCGCCACCATCACTACAAATAACTCTGACCACCGATCATGCCGTTTTAGTCTTACTCTTTCTATCTCTTTCCGCTGTGACAACGGCACGACTTAAAAGTTTTAGTGTTTGGGTTTGTGGGTATTTGGTGATACTTACTTTGTGATTGGAGAGTGACGATCATCTGATGGAATCCAAAGTACCTTTTAGTAAGTGTACTATCATTGGTTGCATGTTGTTTGTTTGAACTTTGCGTCCTTTAATTATTTTGGTTAGGGTTATGGTTTCGTGTTGTGCTAAGTAGGTCGATTAATGTGTTAATAATAGTGATTTTTTGGTAATTTTAAGAGTTAATTAGATTGGTTTATGGTTTGTGATGGATTTCTTTATGATTAGAACATTGCTTTTGGGTTTTTGGTGATATATGCTTTATGTGACTTTTCTCAGGCGTGTTAAAAGGGAAAAACACTTTGTCGCTTTTCTAATTAGCTCATAAGACACAAAATAAGCTGAAAGAAAATTCAATTTGCGTGTGGTGAGCCCAAATCTTTGAGTTATAAATTATGTATTTATATAGACTCAAGATTAGTCGCTTCTTGGCGGGGCAGTTTTGTGTTTTGTTTTTAAATAATTGATATTGCACAATGTTGCTTATAATGCCTTTGGTTCTTCTCACGCATTTGCAATCTCGGTTTCAAAGTTGCAGCCACTAATGGTCATGTCCAAACACCTTCTAAACCAGCTTTCTATAACGGAAAGTGCACTTTTTGTTGTCCAAACCGGTCCTCAAAAAGCCCTTTCTAAACAGTCCTATTTACTCATACATATTATGAAGTTTCAACAACAAACGCTTTTACGATCGTACTAGCAAATTTGCGATCATTGTTTACATTTATATTGCTTTTCAGGAGTGCTTATAGAAATAATTTTCGGTCACTGTTTGCAGACTCATTGGAGAGAGTTGGGCAAGAAAGTGCGATGAAAGAAATTGGAGTTGCACTTGCCTACGCGTTGCAGACTGCACCTCTTGGCCAGCTCAAGAGTGGTAATTATTCTACATTTGCAATATTTGAAAGCATCAAGTTTATTACAAATTGTTTTAACAAGATAAAAGTTAACTTCAAAAGGTATGTAATAAGCTAAAAGTTAACATAAGCTGAAGTTAATAAGCTATACATCAGTCCATGAGCTTACGTACTTAAAAAGGCCACATGCCGAGTGGACACTAAAAGTTAATACGCTATGCAACTTTCACCTTTTTCAGAAGGTACCTTATTAACTTCAGCTTAAAAAAACTAAATGCACACTTTTTGCTTAAGGTAGATATTGACGGGCTGAATAAGTTTTAGATATTGATGTGCTAAATGAATTTATCATTTTTGTGAGACTCGCTAAAGTGGACTTGGCACAGAAAGAGCAAGGTGCACCTGGATCAGATTGTTGAAGCTATGCAACCTGAGCATCCGTGTTCCTCACTTTTGGTCGATACAAAGATCAGCTTTTCGCAGATTATCCCAAATTGAGGAGCTAATATTGAGAAGGTGATGGTTTTGTGGAGTCTGTTCTTGGTAAGCGATTTTTTGTCGGAAAATGGGTCAAAATGAGTATTTTTTGCACTCAGCTTTAAAATATTTTAAATCTGAAACGTATCACCGTCAGACCGATGGTCAGAGTGAGCGTACTATTTAGACTTTGGAAGACATGCTTAGAGCGTGCGTCCTGGACTTTGGAGGAAGTTGGGATGTTCATCTTCCGTTGGTTGAGTTTTCGTATAACAATAGTTATCATTCTAGTGTAAGATGTGCTCCGTTTGAGGCGTTGTACGGTAGAAAGTGTCGTTCGCTAATTATGTAGGCTGAGGTTGGAGAAGGTCAGTTAATAAGACCTGAGTTAGTGCAAGAGACTACTGAGAAGATCTCACAGATTAAGGATAGGCTTAAGGCTGCGCGTGATCATCAAAAAAGTTATGCTGATGAGAGGAGGAAGCCTCTAGAGTTTAGTGTAGGTGACTATGTTTTGCTCAAAGTGTCGCCTTGGAAAGGTGTGGTACGCTTTGGGAAGAAGGGGAAACTAGCACCTAGATTTGTTGGACCTTTTGAGATTGTTGAGAAAGTAGGCACCGTGGCCTACAGGTTAGATTTTCCCGAGGAATTGAATGGTGTTCATGACACGTTCTGCGTGTCGAACCTTAAGAAGTGTTTGGCTCATCCAACACTGCAAGTGCCTTTGGATGAGATTCGAGTTGATGATAAGTTGAATTTTATGGAAGAGCCTGTGGAAATTTTGGAAAGAGAGTTTAAGAAGTTGAAGCGTAGTATGATTGCCATCGTCAAGGTTCGGTGGAATTCGAAACGTGGCCCTGAATTCACGTGAGAACGTGAGGATCAGATGAAATTGAAGTACCCGCATTTGTTTAGTGATGTTAGTAGTTGAACTTCGAGGACGAAATTCTTTTAAGGGGGTAGAATGTAACATTTTCCTTTTTTGTGTTCTGAATATTTCATTTATAATCTTTTGACTATTTGACTTTTTTCAATTTATTCAGACAATGTACCGTGTTGACGGTGGTAATTTTATGAGAATTGTGGTAATTTATGGTTATTTGTAAATAATCTTCCTTTTGGAGGTTATTATTATGTTATTTATATTCCAGGTGGTTTGACCCGTGAATTTTGAGAAATACCGAGAAACGAGTCCTAACACGTCCGTTAATGTCCAAATGAGTTTTAAAGGGTTTAAAGTGTAAATATGTCGTGTAAATACTCTAGGTTAATGGAAAAGTATTTTTAAGGTGAATAAAAATGCTAATTAAGTTTGGGGAGTATTTTACGGTTGAGTTTTACGAGCTTTTAAGTGATCCCGACACGAAAAGAAAGACCCAAACCCCCCTAGGATACCTGTCCGCGGTTTGAGTCCAAAAGGAGACAAAGAGGCTTTTTTAGCATGGTTGTCTAAGGATTGTACATACTAATATTCCATCTTTCATTTTTGAAACACATAGATCATTTTCAAAAAAAAATCTCCTATCTTTCTCTCCTCTTGGCGTCCGAACAAAGCACACACACAAACACTTTTTTTTTGAAATTTTGATCAAAAACATGAAGATTGGTGATATATTGGGTTGATTCTAGTGCTCGAGTGTTCATTTAAACAACGTTTGGGTTGTTCGGTTCGTGTCGAAATCTACATTTTTGAAGATTTTCTTGTAAGTTTTCAAATTTAAATTTCGTTTGTCCTTTTGGGTTTATATTGATGCATAGATGTTAGTTGTACAAGTTGATCGTTGTAAAAATCAATTTTTGGAAACGAAACTGATATAAAAAGGGGTGTTTGGTTCGTCGGATTAAAGAAGAAAAAGAGGAGTTTTTGTAGTTTTGATGTTGTGGTCGTGATGGTTGAATAACATATGTTGCTAAATAGCTTATTTTGTATAATAGCTTGTATAGCTTATTTCGGACTAATTTTAAGCTATTTCGTGGCTTATTTTGGGCTTAAATGCTACGTCACTATTCACAATCACAAGGAAAGTGGTTTTGATTATTTTGGGCTTAAATGATACGTAGCTTATTAGCTTATTGTCAAGCTTAATATATGTATATCATAAAAAACATGGAGTCTTATAGGATCCGGCCAATATGCACTATTTAGCTGTGGTTAATGGGAGGGCTTATTGTGGTCCAGATTACTTTCTATTTATTAGTATGAGCTTATGTATGTAAATGGACCTTGGTTTTGGACTTGGATCGTATTTTGGACTTATAAATGTCTTAATGGACCCTTATTGGGCCTTAAAGCCCAATAAGCGGTATTTAGTCGTTATAAGAGTTTTGACGGACTTTTTGGAAGTGAAATGTATTTGCAAAGTGATATAGAACGCTATTTTGGGAAAAACGTTTTAGTAAACGTTAAAGATTTAGATTTTTGGATTTTGTCGAAAAGTGTCGAAAGTTTGAAAAGTGTTTGGAATAAAGGTTAAAAACCTTGGAAAACGATGTATGAGCGTACGGGTCATGTCGAAATTTCGTAAAAGATTTATACTTATAAATTTTACCTAAAAACATGATTTTTGATTTTTAAATAATAAAATATTATTTAATTATTTTATTTATTTAATAAATTCACTAAAAGACGATAAATATATTTTTTCTCGAAACTTCACAAATATGTTTATTATGAGTAAACGTTCCATTTTCAACCATATTATGATTATTTTATGGTGACTAAGGTTACCGAATAGACTTATCGAGATATATTTATAATTATTAATTATAAATATTTACTTATATTACTTATCTATTTTCTTTAAATAGTATAAGTATGTATTATTGAGTAATGATATTGATATGATGTTGGGATATGTCGTCAACCATCACACCACTAAATTGTTATGGGTAATTGTACAACGCGTCTAAACTCTATGCATCAAACGTGAAGACTGTTTTGGGAATGAATGATTAAAATGGGACATTAACTGGACTAGGTCGTGTGCGGACGTCATTGCGTTTGCTTGTGTGATTGAGATTTGGTTGCTAAAGACTTGCTTGAGGTGAGTTCTCGTAGCCTCATTTTTCTACTGTTTTCCGTTGGGGGAAAATGATACTCAAATGTGTTTTGAACTGTTTTGAATTGAACTGTGCGAAATGTGGTTTTATTTTTAGGATAAGATATGTGCTTATGACTGCTATGTGAATATTATGTGTTGTATGATTGTTTGGATCAGATGGGTACGCCTACCCAGAATTGGTGTGATTATTTGAGCAGATGGGTACGCCTACCCTAGTTGTGTGTGGTCCTGTCCTAATTTAGTGCTCCAGCTGGTAGGCCCTTTAGGTGCATAAGTGACATATGGTGATTGATTAGCAGGGATGCTATGGTTGTTTGCATATATATTCACTGTCATATTGCACTATTGCCCACTGTTTGAAATATTGGCACAGCTTTTGGGTTTAAGGTTGATCGTCGTTAAATCAATTATATATTATACGTATAGTAATATAAAAGTATATGAAAATTCCCAAGTTGCCCTTGAGGAAAATTCACTCACAAATATATAATACACGTTTTACCAGTAAGTATTCACCGGGTCGTTTCACCCAAAGAATTGTGAAATTGAGACTTCATTTGTTTTTGGACAATGATTTGAATTGGTTCGATGATGATTGCTTTCTAAAATCCTAATAGTGAGCAAATAAAGGCATAATTAAATCTAACTTGAAAAAAAAAACGATAACGGGAATTTAAGAAAAACGCAACAAATAAGCAAGTTACTAAAATTAAACCCTAAATGTTTTTCTAAACTATTTCTAATCCTAAATGATTATTTATTAATGGAAAGCTAAGGAAATTCTAAAACGAGAGTGATTTAAGCTAAAAACGAATAAAACGAGAACGGGATACGAAAACCCGTTCTTTTTAAAAAATGACTTACTTAAATTTTAACCCTACGAAAATAATTTTTTTAAACCTAAGCCTAGAAAAATGATAAAAGAAAATTTTATAAAAAAGAAAATTATTTTTTTTGGATTATTTTTCTATTTTTTATAAAATTTTAAAGTTTATAATAAAAAAATGATTAAAAATACTAAATTAAACTCTAAAAATCTAGAAAAATCACAAAATGTGTAAAATTGAAAGTCTGATTAACTAAAAATTAGAACAGAAAATGAGCTGAACTGAAAAGCTCAAAAAGCTTAAAAATAAGCTAAGGTTTATATTAAAGAAAAGGAAATGAAAAAGGTGGTAAAAGGAAAGTGTAGGCAAAATTCAACGGATGAGCTATTGATGCACAATGGTTACTATGTGTTGAGTGTGGGACGTGTGTGTGTGGAACAGGAGGTCATGGGTTCGAATCCATGGCCTTTTGATTTTATATTTTTGAAATTTTTTGGAAACCAAGTTGTAAAATAACTAGGAATGAACAAAATTTATGAAGACAAACTTTTTGAAACTTATCAAATAAGCTAGAAATTGGCTTAACTTTAGACAGAAAAGACTAAACTACTATTTTGGACTTTTTTCAAAACTTAATGGACTCAAAAGCTGAAATAAGCTAAAACCTAAGAAGAGAATAAACTACTACCACCTAAAAAGCAGATTTAAGCTAAAAACAAGTTAAAAGAACAACCAATAAGCTGAGAAAACAAATAAGCACTTAAACTAACACTGCACACCAAACAGGCCAATTAGCTACTTTGAGCTTATTTTTCATTAAGCAAATGGACACTTAAGGTCTTCTAGCTTATTACTACTTAAACCTTGAACTATAAGCTACATAAAAACACTTTTGAAAAGAATTTTGGAAATCAATTGCTTAAAGAAAAAGCTTCTTGAAAAGTGCTTAATTACTCAGAACATGCTGAGTTAATGTTTGGTTTTGAAAAGAGAAATTGCAAATTTTGAGCTTAAAAACAGATAACAAAACTGACTTAATTCTAAAAAAAAGTTCAAACAAATGAAAAGTAACCTATAAGCTATATGTAAACTGAAAATTAAGATCTAAAAACTATTTTAACCCTCTGATAATTGATGATGAAAAAGGCAGTTTGTCTATAAACCTATCTGATGCATATGACCACTAAATTAACCAATTCTTAAATCCAACAATTGCAGGCTATAGGACTATGTTACTACACCTTAAAAACACCAAAATGAGAGCAATTAAGGCAATGACAACAACTAGAATCCAATAGAGCTAAAAATGACTATACTACTAAATCAAAGCTTAACAGATTCTAACTATCTACTAGCAAACTTGATTATAACCTAATTAGAAACCTAAATCCTTATCTCATAAACCTAGATAAGTAATTTGAAATGAATCCAAAGGATTAAATGGCATCAAACAGTACTAATTGAAGTTAGAACTGTTTGATCCAAACACCCCTTTAAAATCATCAAATCCATACTTAGCTTATGAAACTGAGATTTAAGGCCAAAGTTCTAAATACCAGATATTAATTAGCAACTAACAAACATAGAAAGCAGATCTAAGCTAACAAATAAGCCAGAATAATAAGTAATGAGCTAATGCTACTTATTTTTGGTTTTTTTTACAGTTTTATAGAAAATAAATGAAAACTAAGTTTTTAAACTAACAATTAAGCACAATAAGCATCTAACAACTATAAAAAGCATTAATAAGCAGGTTTAAACAGAAATAAGCAAATAATAAGCAACTTTTAAGCTAATATGCAGAAATAAGCTAAGATATGCAAAATAAGGTAAAACTGAAAATTTAAAGAGAAGTGTACCTCACACCTCAGCTAAACAGAGGTGTCTGCTCTTAATAGAGCTTATATAAGCTGCTTAAGCTTATAGCTTAAGCTTATTACCAAATACCTATTCTAAACCTAAAGCTTGACCCTCAAGCACTATTACCACTTGAATTCTATAAGCAGCCATCTAATTCTAATTTCATTTAGAATTTAAGGTAGTATGAGCTTATGAAAACAGTTTATAAGAGCTTTTTAGAATAGTAGAGCATAATGAGTAAAAACAGAACTTGTAATTAAAACTAAGATTTCATTGTTTTAAAAGCTGATTACAATACTTGAAATAGAGATTACAAAGACTGAAAACAAAATTAAAATTACAATTAAATAAAGATTACATAAGCTAAAAAAACTATATTAAGCTACTACTAAAAGCTGGAAAAAGAAGATAAGATGTGTGAGGAGATGAGCTCTATTTATAAGGGCTGAGTGAAGCTTCTAGGTCCTAAAGCACGCTCCCCTTATCCTTGATCTTGGCCCTTTAATTTCTTGCAATCATTGGATCCTATCTTTCAACCGTTGGATTAATTTCCTTCACACGAATTGCAAGCGTGGCAATCCCATAAGTTGGGAGGAGTGTGTTTCTTTTTTCAAAGGATTTAGTGTAAATTTCCCATCATTTGGTGTGTTAGTTTGCCAGCCCACGTGTCATTCCTTGTAAACGATAGCCAATCAAAGTCTTTTGATAATGTTATGTTTTGCTGACATGAAGCATTGTTCTTGGAATATTTGACTTGTCAATCGAGTGAAAGGGTGGATTTACTTGTTTAGCTGAGCAGGGTAAACATTGAAGGTGAAGATGAATAGTAACACACATTTTACGCGCCTTTTCCTTTTCTTGTTTTTGTTTGACTTTGCTTGACCCGGCTTAATAATAATTTGACTTGGGCTTCGTTTTATAAGGATTGGGCCAAGATTTTTGGATTGGGCTTGGGTAAACAGGTTTTGGTTAAAGGTTAAATGTACTTAACGACCGTTAGTTTCTTAATAAAAGAGGACTAACTGTGTTAGGGTTTTTAGGTGAAATTGAGTTAACAATAAGGGCATTTTGGGTATTTTCAAGGGTTTTGTCTTCTTGTGGTTGACCAGGATTGACTTTGTTGACCATTTCTGAAGCCTTTCCATCTCTCTTGTACTTGATCCGTTCCCGTTTCTATGTTTGTCTGGTTTTGACCGTTTTCTTGTGATTTTTGTAATATCCGTACCTACACATCACCAAACAACAAAACACACAAATACAAGCACAATTTTGCATAATTTCAACATTTTAGGGCCATTTTCGATATAGAAAGGATATGTGATTTCTCACATATCAAAGGTCAAACCTACAAGCTCACCAACATTATTGTTGACGTTTTCGAGTATCATTTTCAGGTGAAGTGAAAGAGGAATAAGTTGGTGATTTATGATAGCAGACTTAGAAGTATCCCCTGTAGATTTCTCATATGAAGTCTTGCTTATTTATTTTATTTGGTATTAGTATTTGGAAGATTTTGGTTTAAGTTTGGATTTGGACCCCTGTGTGGGCTATTGGATATTATAAGAGCTTGCGGATTTGATTGTGATTTGGGACATCACTTGAGGTTGTTCGAGGTTGATGGTCTTCGTAACACTTGAAGTTTATGCATTGTAGTTTTCTCTATATTGTATCTTGTGTTATGATTGATCATTATGTTGCGCTCCCGAGTTTCCGCCATTGTCGGGGTGTGACAGATTGGTTATTAGAGCCAAGGTTATAGAGAACTAGGTGGGTTGGCCTAGACTATAACCTAAGATTCGTCACTTAGTTGCGTTTAGGATCTATGTGCATGGTGTTTCGCTTTTGCTTGCTTTCGCGTATTCGCGGTTTGGTGCTTTAGTTATGTCAGTCATTGAAATGTGTGAGCTCAATATTGAGTATGACTGAGAAATGATGCGAATATAAATACGGTGGCCAACGTAGTTATAAGCGTATCACAACTCACTCATACTTAGTAATGTCATTCACACAAACCGATGTTGACACCGTAAGGTGGTAGGATGTGTATATCTGTATATATAGTAAGATATTCTATATATATGTGTGTGTTATCCCACTATATTATGATCCAAACACAACTAATGATATACCAATAAGCTAGAGAATTAAGCTAGAATGTAGAGAGAGAAAGTAGAGAGAGAAACAATCCGAACTATTGGGGAGGGGAAACGGGTTGTACGGGTTGGTAGAGGTGGAAGCGGTATGGTGTTCGATTACCAACTTTGTTTATTTTATTTTTCTTTTTCTTTTAAAGGACAATTTCTTATGTTTTTGATTTTTTTTTTCTTTTACTTATACTAAAAAGGAAAATGAAAATATTTTTTTACTTTTTATATTTATTAATTTTTTTGGATTTTTGAATTATGAAACAAAAATAAAACTTTCGAGGACGAAAGGATCTTCAAACCAAATCAACAAACACAAAACGTAGGAATCGTAAACACTAATCCCCGGCAACGGCGCCAAAAACTGATTGAATGTGTTTTATACCCGTAAAATATATCACAAAATAATATAATCCTAAGAGTAATTAAGAAGATTACCAAGTTACCCTTGATAAAATTCACTCTCAAAAATATATATAATATAATATATAATACGTATATTAAACCGGGTAAGTATGATCACCCGGGTCGTTTCCCCAATGACTAGTGAGATTGAAACCACGTTTTCGTTCGGATCCTGATTTGAATGGAACAAAGATATTTTGGATAAGCTATTACTACGAAATTAAGAAGCAACAAATAATGACAATTAAGCAAGTAAACAAATTTTAAATCCTAAAAATGTAAACTAAAATTTCATTAAATAAAGAAAAATTTTCGAAAATTATTAAAAATAAAACCCCTAATTTTTATCTTTTTATAAAAGTTTAATTAAACTAATTAAAACTTAACCCTAATTATTAATTAAAACTTAATAAACTAATTAAAAACTTAACTAATGGACTAATGGAGCAAAAACCTAAGGAACTAACGGGGAAACTAATAAACTAACGGAGGGACTAACTGAAAAGCAACTAAGATCGAAAAGTTATACTATCTACCCTGAGAATCTACCCCGATCACAAATTAAGTCCAATAAGCATTCGAAATTTTAAAGAGCTTAAAATGAAAAACTCAAAGAAGCAAAGTTGTAAAGGAAGCTAGGGAGAACAACTTTAACAAAAGCACTATAGTCTGAAACTCAAAGATAAGCTCTAAAAAGAGCTTATTAATAAGCTGTTACAGAAACTAGGGGTTTGGGCTATGTTTTACTAAAACAGCTATATTAAGCTCGAAGTAAGCTCAAATCTAAAATGGAAAAGTGATTTAGAAAGCTAATGATGTGCTTAATCTAAAAATGCAAATAAATTCAACCTAGAAGTGCTTTTAAACTACTGAAATCGAGCATGAACTAAGCAAACTCAGAAATAGCAATAGCACTAAATCCAAATGAGCTTAAAAGCTTAAAAGGCTAAACTAGACTCTAAAACTTTAAGGGCTTATAAAACTACTTATAATCTATCTAATTAAGCTAGAAAATCTAGACCCATAAGCTAAATTAACAAAGTTAAATCCTTAAGTTTCTAAGTACTGTTTTTGAAATTTTCAGGGTTTTTTTATGACTTTTGACAGCTAAATAAGCTAAAACTATAAGCTAGAAAACAAAATTAAAGACTTAAACTATATTAAGCTAAATTAAAACTCAAATCCTACAAATTTTGATAAGCTAAATCCTAAAATTACTAAACTCAAAACTAGGCTAAAGGTAGCAGTACTAACTTATGGTTAATACTGGTAGTGTAAAAATTTCAGCAGTACTTTCTCTTGAAAGTACTGCTGATGCAATTTGACTTTTAAGATCAGAATTAAACTATGAAATAAGCTAGGAAATATAAGCTAAAACTAAATTTAAGATAAGCTATAACTAAACTTAATCCTACTGAATTTGACAAGCTAAAAATTTAGGCTGGCAGTACTAACTTATGGTTAGTACTGGTAGTGTAAAGGTGCAGCAGTACTAACTGATGTTAGTACTGCTAGTGTAAAATTTGAGAGTGCACTAAACCAAACACCCCTTTTAGATTATGACAGATTTGAGAAAAACTTTTTAAGAGAAATCTAATGAACAAATACTAAATACCAGATAAACACTCGCTAAAACAAACTGTAGAGCAAATCATGTTAAACAACAGAATAAGTAAAATTCTAAAGATCTTAACCAATTAAGCTAATCTTATTTGGATTGTATGAGTTATATGACAGAAATTAGTAAACTAATGATCTATAACTATTAAGCAAAAACAGACTAGAAATATATAACTAATAACACGAGAAGAGATATTTGAACACTAATAAAGCAAAGAGAATAAGCAATACGCAATCTAAACATAGCAAGCATAATAACATTATTTAAAACTAGAATTAAAGAAAATGAAAGAAAACTTACAAACATACCTCTAGCTAAACAAGAGGACCAATAAAGGCAGCTACAAGCTCCCTAGCTTATTAGATAAGCTAAGTAAAGAAGTCCTTGGGATCCTCTCCTAGTTAAGATCCCCTTCCAAAAGCTCAATTTAGTAAGATCCATAATAGAGTTAACTGAGTTAAGGTTTAGATAAGAGATAATTTATAAGAATAGTTAAAAAGAATTTTTAATTTTATTGTAATGAATATTTATTATATATTTGAATATTGAAAGATAATTTTATTGTTAATTTTATATTTATATTAATTTGAAGTTATTTTTTATTTTTAAATTATTTAATGTTAATAAAAATTAATAAGATTAAATTATTAAAAATAAAAAACACCATAATTTGCACCCCTACTCATACACCACCACTTCACCGATCACACATTCTCAACCACCCCCCAAACCTCAAAACTCCTACCCCCAATTCCACCTAATTCACACAACCCAGCATGCAACAACAGACAAATAATCTCATAAAAATCTCATTAGTCACCTGCCACACACCACAACCCCCTACCCACACTCACAAACACCAACGTATACCTCAAACCCCAAGACGCACAATCTGCACAAACGACACGAATAATACCGAATACAACCAAAAAACCCCCAATAAATCACCCTAAATCACCACATAACAGCAACACATCATCCAACAACCACAACCTCCTAACCGAGCACTCTAACACACAACACCTCAACAAAACTAAAGCAAAACCAACTCAAGACACACACCCATATACTCACAAAAACAAACCAACAAACCACAGCCACACTTAACATTAGCTAACATACCCCCCACAACGAACCAAACCAAACATCTACAAACACTCACCATATACCTCTCAACATGAAAACCACAAACCGAAAACTACAAACCCCAACACTACCAAAAACCGCATCCACAACATAAACCACCAAACCCCCCCGATCACCAAGAACAAACCAAGAACCAAACTACCAACCCTCGCCAATTAAAACCACCAAAAGACACGGCTTCTAACAACACCACCTCAGCATCAAAACCACATAACCACACGCGGCTGTTCAGATAATCAATCCTGCATAAAACTACACACAACTACCAACCCCCAACCGCGATCCTACACTACAACCCAACACACCCACAAACTTGAAAAACCGATTAAACACACATCGACCAACCAGAAACACACTAAAATTCACCCCCCACCAACCCCCACCTCGAACCCTCCACCAACACTCCACCCACCCAATCCAAACACATACACACCAACACCACAAAACCCCCACCTAACACACTCACCTTCACCACTACAACACAACAGCATACCACTACAAATTCAATCAACTAACCCCCCAACCATAAAGAACACAATACACCAAACCACACCAACACCTCACCATCGATTGAATAACCACATTAACAACAACCACCCCAACCCACAAGTCGCCCTCTAAAACATACAACAACACTAAACCACACAAAACACCTTCCTAAAACCACAAAACCAATAAAAACACACTATCACCCACCACCCACATACTTCTCTCTACTCAACCTCCAAACTTAGCATCAAACCACTACTTTCCCGCACTACTCACCAAACCGCGACAGCTTAACGCACACTCTACAACCGAAACCCACCACTAAAAATCATCCCCCACAACCACAACCAGACTCCCACCCCAAAACCCTCACCCATCCACCGAATAAACACCACAAGTACATCCACAAAAAAATAACCATACATCAACACACAAGCCCCCCCCCTCCAACACCCCCGTACCAACACACGAACATCATAAAAAACCAGTACCCAATAAAATTCCCACTAGTCAAACAAAACGAACCGCGCACCCACAACTAAAACCAACCAACCCAACTACCAAATGCAAAAACAATACAAAAAAAACATCTACGCCAAATAAGACCAAATTAAACAACAAAACATCCAAATCCCGAAAGACCAATCAGCAACAACACAAAACAACACCTCATAACAACTCAACCAAAACAATCGCACAGAACACATTACATACCCCCATGACATCTCTCACCAACACCGCAACCACCTACACAACAAAAAATCAACAACAAACCTAACTCTTGCCAAAAGACACAACAACAAAATAAGCACCCCACCATCAAAACAAAATTAACAATCTCAAATTCAACTTCCGCAACCACAGAAACTATCCCACAGAGCAGTCAACCACTCGACAACAACCAACCCCCAACCCATAATCAAAAAACACCCCAGCACACACCAACTCACCCTAATATTAAAAAAACAACAACACACAACACTCACCACGCCCACACAACAGACTACCCACACACATCAACCACAAACTCCAACCCCAAACAATCAACACAAACAACCCAAACAACCACCCCACAAAAATCAACGCCCAACCACACACACCACAAATCCAGGCACTCCCACACCCAATCCAACCACAAAAACCTAACCTCCAAACACTCCCCAAGACACCAACCCACAACATCAACTTACCCAACATGAACCGCCATCCACACCCACAACAATCAACCAAACTACTACCCCCTCCAAACCCCATACTACACACGAAACCACGCAAAAAACCCCCACAACACCACAAAACCCCACACTAACACTCCGACAAACACCATAACATTAAAAACATCAACCCCTTCAACTCCAAACCACACAAAAACCCCCATACCAAAAAAACGCTCCTTCCCACCACAACCACCAATACCCAAGACCAACACCCCACCAACAACCCTACATACAAAATTTACATCTACATCAAACCACTCAAACCCCACCATACTGCCACCAACACTATCAAAACACCAGTAAACACATAACCTCAATCCTACAAACAGCAAAACAAAAACCTCACCAACATCAAACAACCCAGCCTCCCGTAACATCAGCCACAACAACTAAAAAACCCCTGCCCCCACACCAAACAACCCCCACAATAAAAGTAAAACACAAAATGACAAACTAAACCCACCTCAAAACCCCCCACGAACCCCACCCCACCACACATAACCAAACTAACAACACCACAACACGACTAAAACAAGAAACAACAATCAACAGAACCGACACCCCTACACCCTCCCACAAAAACACAACTCACACACCCACACCAAAATACAACAAAAAACTACCCCCACCCCCCTCACCAAACAGACTAGAACATATAACTAATAAGTACTAGAAGAGATATTTAAACACTAATAAGCAAAGAGAATAAGCAAATAAGCTATATTAAGCATGTAAATTATAACTAAGCAATTTAAACTGAAATTAGAGAAGAATGAAAAGAGAAACTTACTTGATCCTTTAGCTAAACAAAAGGAACCAATAAAGGCAGCTACAAGCTCCCTAGCTTATTAATAAGCTAGGGTATAAGTCCTTGGGATCTCTTCCAAGTTAAGATCCCCTTCCAAAAGCTCTAATCCAATTAGATCCATGTAAGATTTAACTGATTTATAGTTGAAGTAAAATTATAACTGAATTCAAATAGCTCTATTTCAGCTTATAGACTGAAAGAGCTTTAAATGAGCTTTTTAGCTTATTGAGACAACTTAGCTTATTAAGAGAATTTATGAAAAAGGAACTTTGAGAGATTAAAAAAACTGAATTTCATTAATAAAAACTTGCTTATAGTACTTTTAAAGGAAAATTACAAGATTAAAACATCATTAAGCTAAGAATTAAAATTTAAGCTACACTAAATTTACTAAAAAAAACTAGAATAAAAAAATGATAAAAAAGATAGCTCCTTGTGTGTGAGAAGTGAGGCCTATTTATAGGTCCTGAAAGAAGCTTCTAGGATCTCTAGCCCTGCTCTCCAAACTTTCAATCCTGGCCAATCATTTCTTCAATCATTTGAGCTTCATTTGTGGCCGTTTGATCAAGCTGTGGACACCTGAGGATTGCCAGCGTGTCATTCCATTGATGTGACGTTTGTGCTTCTTTTGTGAGTGTTTTAGTGCAAAAACCCACATAAATTTGTGCTTTCACCATTGTTGACGTGGCCTTTGATTGGGAGAGGTTAAGTAATCCTTTGATAAAGACTGATTTGTCCCTTCATTTGTGTTAGAGAGCTCATGAATTGACCTAAGCACCCTTTAATTTGGAAAACCCCTTTGATTTACCCTGGATGGTGAAACGGGGAAGAAAGGTGAATAGTAACACCTTTGGCGCCCTTATTTCGACAGTTAAAACTGTTGGAGTTTGGGGAGTTTGCACAAGTGGTCCTTCTCTTTCTTTCCTCTCTTTCTAGTTATAAATGACTTTCGAAATTAGCAAAACTGGCCCTTGTGGCTTCATAAAAGAGGAAATGTTCTTTGTTGACTTTTATTGACCAATGTTTGACTGAGGCTTGACTTTTCGGGCTTCGGCTTTGTACTCTTCTGATTCTCGTGTCCGTGTTTGCTCGATTTTGACTGTTTTCTTGTGATTTTTTGACTTATCCATACCTGCACACACAAAACACAAATACAAGCATATTTTTGCTATTTTTGGTCTGTTTTGGGCTTAATTGGGTTATTTTAAGTATAAATGGATATGTGTATTTTACACTTATCATGACACAAATGCAGAACCTGCAGCACAGGTACATAAATATATATAAGGCGAAATATTGATCTTTTCAGAAGAGTAACAAAGTTATATCACATCAACTTTTTTGCTTATTTAATTTTGTTATCCGTCTTTTATGCATGGATATGCGAAATATACTGAGTGGAGTGCAAGTTTGATCGAAGATGAAACTAGGAGGAGGTTAAACACAACAGAGCTTCAAGCGAAGAACACTAAGTTAAGGCTTTTGATGAACTATAGACCCCCAACTACTAATTTTGAGGCACTAATACTAGTTATCTTAGCATATCAAGAGTGTCGCGTCTGAGTCATGCACACAACAGACGGTGCATGATGGGACATGACGAAATACAGATGCATTATAGAGGCTGTGTAACTTCTTTGCACGGTGAGACATAAGGATTTTTGTAGCCCTATTGCTACCTGTTCTTTCATCAAGAAACGATTTTTGGTTTACTATCAGTGAACCGTTTGTACAGATTTGATCTTTGTTTTATAATCATCTTCAACCTTTTTCTTTTTAGCCTTTAAATGTCTAAAAACTTCTTCAAGGAATTTGTCGTCTTTTGTTTAAAAATCCTTTTTCAAAATGAACCGCTTCTTCCCCTACTATCTTATGATGGTAAGAAGTAAACTAAGTTGCAATTGTGCAGAATGAAGTCGAGATTTTAAAGAAGTGTCTTTCGATTTCGTCAGAGATAATTATTCTCATATTGTCGATCAATCTTTCGTTCTCTATCAGTTAATTCATACTTAGCCCTTGTTTCATACACCCCGACCATTCCTATATCTCGCAAGTTCAGAAGTCAAGTGTCATTACGACTTTAACCTATTATTGCTGACCTACTTTGTACACCCTGTTCTGCATTTCATCGAGAATTGACATCAATGCATCATTTTCGTACAGAAAGATCATTACTATGTACACCATGTTCTTCCATTGTCTCCACATACTGATCAACGGAAATAATATTACTATCACTCATTTTTTTTTGTGTATAGTCACATCAAAGTCAACACCGGAGTTGATTTGTACATCGCTGCTCTCATGTACTTTTCATGATACCATCCATATGATCTACAAAGTAACATGATCTTGTACCATCAAACGGATAATTCGAGTCATATGATGCCCGGCTTCATCGTAGATTGATCTTCAGGATGACATTTTGCCATGAACATGGTCTGTGTGGTGGGAGCCTCATCAACATCAGAGTCGAATGCATCGCATTGATCAGTTTCAAAGACATGGTCCACATTGAGTGCCAAATCATCCACATCTTCATCAAAATTGGTGACCTGTTCTCCTGCAAGAAACAACAACTGCTCTTCATCCAGTACATCACCATTCTCATGAGCATGCATAAGCAGCATCTTGTCTTTGAAGTAGTCTGAATCCTGAGGACGCTTTGGTGTGACATCTCGGCTATGTGCCCGATTCCTTGCAGTTGTAGCACATAACGGGATAGCTTGACCAGTATTTCACATTGCCATCTCTGTTCTGACCTCCCACACATTCTCTAGCTCAACATTTCCTCTTGCATTGTTCCTCTGAAATGGTCTTCCTTGATTATTCGCATTGTATCTACCTCGAACATCCTGAACAACAACTTTGTCGTCTTGAACTGTAGCATTGTTCCTTGCGTTTGAGGAAGTTCGGAGTTGATTGTTCGTTTGAGGAAGATTTGCTTTGAATGATTGATTGAGGAGGGCAAGTGTGTTGGTTAGGCTTTCAATCAAGTTATCCGTTGAAGTGCTTCCTGTGTCCATTTGACAGTTATCAACAATTGATGGTTGATTTGAGGATTGTGGAGACTCAGATGATTGTGTTGGATACTTCTGATTTGATGCATTAGACACTAGTGCCAAGGGGTCATCAGTAGGTTGAATAAACCTTTCCATCATCATTCTGTTCTCATTTGCATGTACCTCATGTTGCTTCAAGTAGGCATATAACTGATCAAAGTTAGACTCTTTCAAACCTCCTGTTTAGTTTGACTTCAGTAAAGAATCACTCCATTCTAGTAACATGTTGTCACAAACTTAGAGTTAAGCTGCATTCCGTGACATGGTCATCTGAATGTTTCTCATGTCGTTAATGACTTCGAAAACCTGAAACATAGTAAACATGAATGGTCTCTCCTTTGATTTGACATAAGCGTTCAAATTCATCGTATAATTATGATTCCCTGTCATCCTTTGTTAACTCAGAACCTTCCAAAATCATCTTCACATTGTCCCAAAATGTTATTAGGCTGTCAATGTAATGGTTGATGAGTATGTAGATGTCTTTGGTATACCATGAAGTAAAGATATTCAGTTATTGGTTGCACGAATGTCAGCTTTATACCTTTCCTTTTCTTCAGCTAAAAGGTCGTTAAGGACTCTAGCACGTACTGGACCTTGTTGAACTGCACCCTCAGTTCCTCCAACAATAACATCTGAGACCGTTCCCATATGAAATGGTCCTTTATTAATGGACTTCATCATATTCTCTCTATTATCCTTTCCTAGACAGTATAGATGTATACGTTGTTGCCAAGATTCAAAGTCTGTTCTATCAAGCATTAGTGGGCGTGTATCAGAACTGGCACACTGGATGTCTTCTGAAATACTAGACATCTTGTTTTATTATGATATGATATGTTTTAATCAATCAATGATTAGTGAGTGTACGTTAAAAGTGGTGAGGTTAATGTATACGTGTTTTGTTTTAGTGATATTGAATCCTGAGTTTGAAGTTTTCAATTCGAAGACAGAAGGGTCAACTCGCCGCCAAAGGCAATCAAAACCGTGCAAAGAAAGAAGGCAACCCGCGGTGGAGATTTTAAGGCAACTCGCGAACACAACTCGGGCAACTCGCCGAACACAACTCGCTGCCAAGCAACCCGCCGCGAAGAATATTTTAATCAAACCGCCGTTGAGTTTTCAAACCGCCAGAGTTTCCTTAAGATATTTGCTAATAAAATATTCAACCCGCTGATAACCTGTTCAAACCGCTGGTAAGCAAACCGCTGCTTAGTAACAACTCGCCGCTTGAGCAACTCGCCACCTAAGCAACCCGCCGTGTGTCAGAGGGTTGGTAACCTACTTAATAAAATAATATTTTTCAGCAAACCGCCGTGAAGAAATTCTGGCAACTCTCCACGAAGAACAACGACGTTTTTCACACAAAATCACCTATAAATCACCCTTCTGAACGATTTTGCTTGATTTCTTTTGCACAACACAATACCATAAGGTAATAGCTACTAGAAACACCCAAACTTTATCAATACAAACAACAAAATTCGGAGATCTTCAAAAAACGAGCTAGTGCCTTCAAAGGTACACTTTTCGATCTAAATCAAGCAAGAAATCGCACATACACACGATCTAATCATCCCATTAGCTCTGATACCAATTGTGGTATATCCTATATCATAACACGGGGTCGATTCTTGGATCTGGCTAGTTTCTAGAGAGAGAAACACTAGAGAGAGAATAGTCTAGAGAGAGAAAGTGTTTCTTTGTAAAATGAAATAATGAACTAGCTTGCCTCTTCCAAAGTTGGAAGAGGCTATATATAGTACTTACAATATACCGGGTATTCGTACCCGACTTAAAACCGAAAAACGTACTATTAACTATTAAACTACGAGCTATAATAAACAGTAAAATACACGGGGTGACCGAGTCTTTTTCTAATATCTAAACCGAGTCTTTTTCTAATATCTAACATTGAGGATTCCACTACTTCTCAAAACTTTAGGGTTTGTTCGTGTATGTGATAAAGGCAAGATAGATCTTGATTGCTTCAAGTCTTGCAACTGAAGTAGGATTTTATCATGATTTATTGCCTTATGAATACAATGCCAGATTCCTCCTTTTCTGAAGAGATTTAGAATTGTATCATGTGCTGAAGTATCTTCCATTTAGAGAGGATAAGAGTTTGGGATCTGAACACCTTCAGTTTTGTAAGGTTATCAGTGAATTGGTTTTTCATTTGTGTATTTTTTTTGTTCAAACTGATCATCATTAATGATTTTATCTGTTTGAAACTGATGATCATTGTGATTAATTTAATTATCTTGATCATTTTAATCAGGTGAGATTTCTGCTTTAATAACAGTTGATTTTTTTCATAAGATTTTATGAAGATTTCTCAGTTGTTAAAAGCGTTTTAGTGTTCATGTTGTTTGAACATTTCTTTTTGAAAACTGTACCATAACCATAGCATTTGGAGGTGTATGAGGAGTTAGTTCATACATTTCTTCAAGTCATGATTCTTCCAAGGTTTATGCAATTTTTTTTTGTTTTGAACGACCATTGTCCTAAAAATGATATGTTATATTGCACAAATTAGATTAGGATGGTTAGTTTTACCTAGAAACCCACCTCTTAGTGGGAGTATTTGATCTTAAAGTACTTAAAGAATCATTCTTACTTGCTTTGAAAGACTCAGCATTCTTGGCTTGAAGAGTTTCTCTTTTCCTAAACCACTCAATGTTATTATGATCTGATGTGGTGTGAACATTAATACCACATGTTTTACAGTTCTTTGTGACATGTTAAGGGTTTCTAGGATTGATTCCTCTTCCTAGAGAAATATTCCTGTTATGACCATGAGTGTCATGATCATAGCTTCCACATATTTCATAAGTGGGATAGTATAAACAATCATTAGAATGATGATCATTATATCCATAGTGTATGTAAGAAGGAAAAGATACTGAAGGTCTGGATCTTACGGAAGATTCACCTTGACCAGTATGATGCTGAATTGCATTCATGGAGGACATAAATTCAGCATGATCACAGGTTATGTGATTAGTACTTTTGCACTTTTTACAAAACAAAACTTCATAACAATTCTCAGAGAGATGATTGTTTTGTCCACAAAGATTACAATTCATTTTGAATTAAGTTTATATCTATTTTGAAGTACATTTAGAGGAACCGGTTGAGCATTTTTGTTTCTGGAGTAAGATGACTTTTTCTTGCTGATTTGTAGTTTTAGTTCATTAAGGTCTTTCATTACAATAGCCAAAGGAGGATCATCTTCCATTTTTATATTTTTTAACTTACCAGTAGGAGCTGAATTAGTCTTAGAAGCTGAAGAACTTTTGCCTTTAGCATGAGCTAAGGATGGTTTG
>BQNB010086460.1:0-28182 GCA_026074375.1 Tanacetum coccineum | reverse complement strand
CAACAACCTCCCAAGAGACAGGATGTGGCTCAAGCTTACGCCGCCGGGACTAGCGAAAGGAAGGAGTATGCTGGAACTCTTCCATTGTGCAACAAGTGCAAGTTTCACCACCATGGCCCGTGCACTGCAAAGTGCGCGAACTGCAAGAAAGTCGGCCATTTGACAAGGAATTGCTGGAATCCTACTGCTACTAGCAATCAAATGACCATCACTTGCTATGAATGTGGGGATCAAGGGCATTACAGGAGTGATTGCCCAGAATTAAAGAATCAAAACCATGGGAACCAAGCTGGAGGTACTGGAACACGTGGAGTGGTGCATGCCTTAGGAGGAGGAGAAACCAATCAAGACCTTAACAACATTGAAGATGAGATCGAAGCTTAAAAGAGAAAGTTGTCTCGTTTTGCCTAGTAAACCCTAAGTTGGAGCTATCTTAGACTTTATCTCCTTAGGAATTCTCGTTGTATTTCTCTTAAATTCCTATTGTATTGTACGAACGATTCCAAATTATCTATCAAATCTATGTATTGTGAAATTTCCACCAATCTACTCCAATTCTCTAATTATTCATGTAAGCCATTCTAAAATCATAACGCTATTTTGACGAAAATGAGCAATGCATCGTTAGTCCTCAAATATACATAGCCTGATCACCTATGTATAATTCAGGAAGCACCATGCCCATGCTGAGAGTAGTCACCTTAAAACTTCTTGTCAAGAAAACAATTTTCTACTTATATCAAGTTTGTGTGCGTATTCATAAAACGTATTTATCACAAGGAACCAAAATAATAATCATAATAACTAGGTAAATTATTACCCCTCTAGAAAGAAAAAAAATGTGTTATAACTGACGCGTTAAGCCGAAGGGAACGAATAAAGCCCACTAGAAGCCGAGTCTTGGTCGCAACAATAAATATTTAACCAACATCACTAATTTTGAACACTCAAGTTAAACCAATTTAGAAGGGAAATGCAAACGAGTTACCAAGCGTGGTAACGAAATTATCAAAAGACATAAATAAAAATAACAACTATTATTTATTACCAACAACATAAAGATGGATTGGATACTAATATCCAACAATATTTGTGGTTTAGACGGACCTTATTATACATAGGTTTTGACACTAGTCTATGGAATTATTTGAAATCTTCTAAAGCACTGTGCTTAAAAAATATTTAAAAAAACATTTCACTTGTACACATTTTTTTTACAAAGGACTTTGACTTATCCAAATTAGTACCATCTCCAAAACACGTACGCTAGGACAAAAATTATTGTCATGGTTACTCCATTAACTAAATTATCAAGTATAAGGTTCTCATTCTAGTATCACTCCTTTTATCTCAAAAGGAGTCTTTTAAGCGACGATCATACAATCAAGCAAATAGAGTGATAACACTCCTAGGCGAGTTGCTCCTAGGGAAACTAACGACGTAATTCGTCTCACTGAATGTCTTTAAGAACGAAACGTTATAAGTAACAGATTCACACGGTATAATTAATGTCAATCCACACAATGGATAAGAAAATAGCCGCGTGTAATACGCAAGGTGTAACAACTCACATTTTCACACCTTTTTACTTCAATGAACATCCAATTATTTATTTTAAACTTTTACGCGTTCACTTTAATTTCCAACGATAAATTAAATCGCGTAAGCTAAAAATTATCATTCAATGTAAACGGGCATCAAACGATTAAATGTTTACATCAAGCAAGTGTTAAGTAATTATTTTGAGGATAATTATTAACTGTGTTCATTTTATTTTTATTGGTTACGTAAAGTGTTTACGTTTCGCGATAAAATACGTTTAGGCATTAACGGAACCACCAAAACTTTTCTACGCTTCAACAAATACCTATTATTATACCCAATACCTAAAGTTTTATAAAACTTTACCCATGTTAACATTGTTAGTCATATTGTACATAAAATGAATCAACTAGAAACTATACATTACAAGTATACACTTTATACATTTAAATATGACTTTATACTTCAAGTATTAACAAGATATTTCCATAAAAGATAAAAATCACCAACTAGTTCATTTCCCCTCCCCAATTTCGTGGCTTATATGCATCTTAAGGGACATGAAGCACACATTTTTACTAGCTAGGTCCTTTGTACAACTTATACTCATTAAGGTTAAGCTAGAACATGTTGGTTTGACCAAACTTTCTTCCTTAAAACCCTCCTAATGTTCTCTTGACCAAAGACTTTCCTAAGACTTCCAATAGTGTTCTTGACTAGCCTTAGCATATATATAAGCATGCATACTTGTGATAGAACACACACACACTCATTTCCTTAGTAAAAATTCACACATACTCTCCCTTTTGGTCTCTCTAGCTCACGGCTCACCCTAAACAACACCAATAATCCATACAAAAATTATTTACAACATTTACATACATTCCTACATCATTCCTATGATAACCTAAGGTGTTTTGAAGGGTTGGTTAAGCATTTGCAAGGTTTAAGCAAATTATTGCAAGATTAGGGTTTTGATTTGGATTAGGGTTTTATAATCGTGGAAGCTTGGGTTTTTCATCTAAACACGAGTTTAGATCATATTTTCCATCATCCTATATCACATAAAGGTCATCTAAAACTCTTTATGTCCTTACATCATCATTTTATGGGTATATAAGTTCTATGTAGCAACATCACCATTTAGGATACTTTTAAACATGTAAAATGGACTTTTACTTGTGATCATGGTTTTATACACTCCTACATATGTTATAGAGTTGTCATTATCATGTTATAATGGATATATAAGTGATGTACAAGTATGGTTTAAGTATAAGGAGCTTACATAAACAAGTTATCTAAAATGTATACTTATGAAAGATAATGAACAAATAAGTATGTACACATATGGATCTTGTGATTTCTTGGACATTTTTGGACAATGATGGACTTAAGGACCCTAGGAAGGTAATACATGTGATATACGGTATTGTAATGGACTTGTAACAAGACGGTTAAGCTTAAAAGTTATAAAATCAAGGTTTAAACACATTTTACCAAAAATCCCTAAACCTACTGTTAAAATTCGATTTTTAACATATTCATTTTATATTTTTATCAAATACTACATGTCCCAAGGATCGTGGGCATGTAGAGAACTCAAAAAACCGATTAATAACGAAGAAGATACGTAGTTTACGAGTTATACGTTAATTAAACGCGTTATAAAAGAAATTTTATTAAAACAAGTTATAAAATACTTCTGATAATAAAGTTTATTATTTTTCACAGATCACACATATTTTTTAGGATTCCAAAACAATAAGAATCGTTATTTTTTCATTCAATAAGGAAGAAACGAAGTTATGAATTTCGCGAGTTTACGACAATAAATACGTTTATAAAACTATTTTTATAAAAGTTACTGTTCACATCAGTAAATAACATTTTGAAAACATCATTAATATGATATAACTTTTAATAACAAAGACGTGCTCGAAAGAATCACTAAAAACGAATTTAAAACGACTAAAAAACGACGTTTACGAGTTTACGATATAACTAACTTTATAAAAATAACTTTATAAGATGTCATGAACAGTAAAAAGTACTGTTCACCAGTAGGTCAAAAATATGAAAATGTAATATTTTGATAACTCGTCTTAATACGAAAGCATGAACATAAGAAACGTAAGAAAGAAACTGATTTTAAAACGCGAAAGTTACACAGTATTTTATACTTGTGCACTATTTCCTGACGTGAATAGTGTTGGTTCGTTTTTAATATAAATTTTTGCGAAACATTTTTGATATTTATCAAAATGCTAATTTAATATTATTTTCAAAAGACAGTTGAATTATTTATTTGATTATACGAGTTCCAAACACACGGATAATATTTATCAAATGCAATTTAAATATTATTTGACAAACTCAATTAGAATGGTGGATGTAGACTATTATAGAATTATATTTCGGTAAGTAGTTATTCAAAGTAAATTAGTAATCATATGACCTATAATTGATTGTTGCATTTCGGGCGTAATTGTGTATCGCATTTTCTGTTATTTTGATTTACATTGTTTAAACTCATCCATCGAGGTGAAGTTCTATGCCACGTTTTTACAATTATATTGATTACAAGTTTTGGGGTGAGAAACATGCTTTGTTTTATAATTGGACGCAAGTGGACATTTTATATATTGATTACGTTTTGCCTAAATAGTTTGAACCCAATATGCCCGGTATCATGAACTGTTAATTTCTGGATTGGAAGCGCGAGTGTTGTAAATAGATCTATTTGGGATTGACCTCCCCGTTCGGGTGATTTAGCTCATCACCGGAGGGGAACGACACGTTTAGCATGTTGTACATTTGGGATGTTTCATGGGTTTGAAATCATCCATGGGCAATGTTGGCAAGTATTTATATTGTAGTCATAATATGTCTCGCTTCGTTGTCATGGCTTAGGGAAATGGTATTGGCATTTTGTGTTATTTATCACGGGGAATCTTGCGGTGGATTTATCATATATAAACCTATGAAGTTCACCATCTTTATGTTGAAGATCTTAAGCATGTTTTTCTCAGGTTAGTAGGTTACAAGAAACAATGATACTCATTAGTGGTCTATTATTGTGGAGTCATTTCTATAAAGATTTAGTGTCGTCACATTGTTGGGGTTATTTTTTTGGGTTGTTTCTTGAATTCCCATCCCTAACTAGAAGAAAATCTTTGCATTTTCAAGAATGAACAAGTTTAGCCGTTGAGCGTTGTAACAATAATTTATTAAATCCATTGTATCATTTTCAGATGACACGTTTAGTGGTCGTTCTCTCATGTCTTGTGCAATGTTATTATGAAGTAACGCTCCCGGATCCTTATTCCGCTGCGACCCATTTTGGGGGTGTTACAGATTGGTATCTAGAGCCAAGGTTATAGAGAACCAGGTCAAATGTTTTTGCTGGTTGGACTATAACCGTTTTCAAACATTGACATTCTCATACAATAGGGGTTTTCAGGGACATACATTACACTACTTCGTTTGCTTTAGTTTGTTTACTAGATGCTTACTTGATCATATACGTATTCATATTATTGTTATGTACATTTCTATATGGCGTTTAAATATATTATACAAAGTATGTGTTACATTTCTTTCTCACATTCTATACAATTATTTATATATAATACTAGAACTCTTTTTTGAAAAGTTGTACTATAAGCTCGAGGTCCTAAAACGCACCTAACACATTACGCTATCATGTACTGATATTCTTACATCATTCATTTATGCCGATGCCGGCGCTTTTTATATTTTACCTATACATCATCTCTCACAACACTCTATTTTCTCAATGCACGACTAAGATAAATAAACTAATACTTAGTACTATTTTGATTTGAAGATAATGCCTCAAGGAAAGCACCCAGAACCAGATCCACCTCCTAGCCACAGAAACAGCCACCACCACATCTATCACCCATATGACCCAAGTTAAGGCATTGATCGAATAGGCATAATTGCTGATTGCCTTAGCAGCACGTTGATGCCGACAGAAGTCATAATGGCGCCGACCGCTATAATTCGGGAACGGGTGTCAGAAGGACTGAACGCGTTGCTCGAGAGTGCACTTACTAAGACTTTATGAAGTGCCAACCCCTATTTTTCAAAGGCACTGAAGGAGTCGTCGAGTTGACTCAATGATTTGAAAGGATGGAGACTGTGGTTTTTTTTTGATTTTTTATTTTTTTGCATAAGCAATGCTCTGTGGAAAAACCCTATAAGTTTTGGCCACATGTACCCTTCCATTGAATTGTTTTAAGGGGGTTGGAACTCAACACGTTAGGACTGTTAGTCATGATATGGCGTATGCAATGACTTGGACAACCTTGAAAAAGAAGATGACTGACAAGTACTGCCCGAGGGGCAAGATTAAGAAGCTCGAGGCTGAGTTGTGGAATCAAAAAGTAAAGGGTACTGATGTGCTAGGCTACAATCAACGTTTCCAGGAACTGGCATTGTTGTGTGTCAGGATGTTCCCTGAAGAATCTGATAAGATTGAGAGATATGTCAGTGGTTTGCCCGACATGGTTCATGGAAGCGTTGTGGAATCAAAGCCGAAAACAATGCAAGATGCTATTGAAATGGCAACTGAACTGATGGATAAAAAGATCAGCACCTTGGCTGAAAGACAGGCTGAAAATAAGAGAAAACTTGGGACAACAAACATACAAGTCAACATCCCCTCCCAAGAGACATGGGATGTGGCTCAAAGCTTACGCCGCCAGTTACTGCGAAAAGGGGGAAGGATTATGGCTGGAATCTCCTTCTTTGTGCAGCAAAGTTGCAAGTTTTGACCACCATTGGCGCCGTGCACTGCAAAGTGATGCGACTGCAAGAATGTCGCCATTTGACAAGGGAGTGCTGGATGGAATCCTACTGCTACTAGCAATCAAATGACCATCACTTGCTATGGATGTGGGGATCAAGGGCATTACAGGAGTGATTGCCCAGAATTAAAGAATCAAAACCATGGGAACCAAGCCGGAGGTACTGGAACACGTGGAGTGGTGCATGCCTTAGGAGGAGGAGAAACCAATCAAGACCTTAACAACATTGAAGATGAGATCGAAGCTTAAAAGAGAAAGCTGTCTCGTTTTGCCTAGTAAACCCTAAGTTGGAGCTATCTTAGACTTTATCTCCTTAGGATCTTCTCGTTGTATTTCTCTTAAAGTCCTATTGTATGTTCGAACGATTCCAAATATCTATCAAATCTAGGTATTGTGATATTTCCACCAATTCTACTCCAATTCTCGACTTAGTCATGTTAAGGCCATTCTAACTTCATAACTCTATTTGATCTGAAAAAAATGAGCAAATGCATCGTTTGTCCTCAAAATTTTTCTAGCCTGATCACCTATGTATAAATTATGGAAGCACACATGCCCATGCTGAGAGTAGTCACCCTTGTTATACTTATTTGTCAAGAAAATAATTTTCTAATTATATCTAAGTTTAGTGGGCGTATCATAAAACGTAATTTATACAAGGAACCAAATAATTAATCATAATTAATAGGTAAATTATTACCCCTCTAGAAGAAAAAATTGTGTTATAACTGATTGTGGGTTAAGCCGTAACGGGAACGAATAAAGCCACTAGAACGCCGATAGAGAATGAGTTTAGTCTTGGTCGCAACAATAATTTTTATACCAACATCACTAATTTTAACACTCAAGTTAAATCCAATTTTGAAGGGAAATGCAAACGATGTTACCAAGGTGGTAACGAAAGTATCAAATGACATTAAATAAAATAACTACTAGATTTATACCTATTACAAGGTTTATTATCTTAGAAATAAGATTACATAAGGACATAAGGAAAATAAGTTTTATTACATCCCTCCACCCTAGCAATATAATATATATTCTTCCAAAAAGAGATCCAACGCCGATAGCAAGAACGATGAGGTGTACGAGAATCGCTAGAAAAAAGGCCAGATACTGAAATTCTTCTTCGTATGGGACGTAGGCAAGATAAATGCCGAGTTCTACCGCACTCGACATCGCCAAGAGTGTGATGATGTGCAACATTTTTAAGGATTGGATAAGTGAAAATGTAAGTGAAAGATTAAGTGTTATATGGAGAAATAGAGGATAAAATTTTGGTATTTAAAGGGAGGAAGTAGCCGTTGGGGCTACTGTTCATAGCCGTTGGAGTTACTGTTCATATATAAAATATAAAAAATATTAATACCCACACCTCTTCATCAACACTATTCCGAAAGACCACTCGAACTGAATTGCGGGACGCAATTCTCTTAACACGGGGAGACTCTAACAACTCACATTTTCACACCTTTTTACTTCAATGAACATCCAATTATTTATTTTAAACTTTTACGCGTTCACTTTAATTTCCAACGATAAATTAAATCGCGTAAGCTAAAAATTATCATTCAATGTAAACGGGCATTAAACGATTAAATGTTTACATCAAGCAAGTGTTAAGTAATTATTTTGAGGATAATTATTAACTGTGTTCATTTTATTTTTATTGGTTACGTAAAGTGTTTACGTTTCGCGATAAAATACGTTTAGGCATTAACGGAACCACCAAAACTTTTCTACGCTTCAACAAATACCTATTATTATACCCAATACCTAAAGTTTTATAAAACTTTACCCATGTTAACATTGTTAGTCATATTGTACATAAAATAAATCAACTAGAAACTATACATTACAAGTATACACTTTATACATTTAAATATGACTTTATACTTCAAGTATTAACAAGATATTTCCATAAAAGATAAAAATCACCAACTAGTTCATTTCCCCTCCCCAATTTCGTGGCTTATATGCATCTTAAGGGACATGAAGCACACATTTTTACTAGCTAGGTCCTTTGTACAACTTATACTCATTAAGGTTAAGCTAGAACATGTTGGTTTGACCAAACTTTCTTCCTTAAAACCCTCCTAATGTTCTCTTGACCAAATACTTTCCTAAGACTTCCAATAGTGTTCTTGACTAGCCTTAGCATATATATAATCATGCATACTTGTGATAGAACACACACACACACTCATTTCCTTAGTAAAAATTCACACATACTCTCCCTTTTGGTCTCTCTAGCTCACGGCTCACCCTAAACAACACCAATAATCCATACAAAAATTATTTACAACATTTACATACATTCCTACATCATTCCTATGATAACCTAAGGTGTTTTGAAGGGTTGGTTAAGCATTTGCAAGGTTTAAGCAAATTATTGCAAGATTAGGGTTTTGATTTGGATTAGGGTTTTATAATCGTGGAAGCTTGGGTTTTTCATCTAAACACGAGTTTAGATCATATTTTCTATCATCCTACATCACATAAAGGTCATCTAAAACTCTTTATGTCCTTACATCATCATTTTATGGGTATATAAGTTCTATGTAGCAACATCACCATTTAGGATACTTTTAAACATGTAAAATGGACTTTTACTTGTGATCATGGTTTTATACATTTTGTATACTTTTACATATGTTATGTTGTTGGTAATATCATGTTATAATGGGAAAATAAGTGTTGTACCATGGTGGTTTAAGTGTATAAAAGAGTATGTATAAACTAGTAAGTAAAAGTTACTTAGGAAAGTTTATGAGTTAAAAGTTTGTTAAGGACTTGTTACCATGGACTCTTGGACATATGATGGACTAATGAACATTATAATGTATAAGACATATGAGAGATAAGGTTATAGAGGACTTGTGGTAATTTACTAAGTTGAAAAGTACATAAAACAAGTTATATAAATAAGTATACATATTGATTACAAAGGAGCTGTTTTGGTTCGTGTTTTGTAACAGCCATATTATGTTTTATAAAGATAGTACACCTCATGACAATTCCAAATATGTAAAGAACTCGAAAAACCGCCTTATAACGAAAAAGATACGGCAAATATACGTTTTACGTTAATACCGGGTTTATAAAAATAAATTTTATAAAAACAAGTTATCAAATACTTCTGATATAAAAGGTTTATTATTTTTAACAGGTTGTACATATTTTTGGGATTCCAAAACAATAAGAATCGTAATTTTTCAATCAATAACGAAAGAGTTATGAATTACGCGAGTTTATATATTTAAATGTATAAAAATACTTTTATAAAAACAATTTTATAAAAGTTACTGTTCACATCAGTAAATAACATTTTGAAAACACCATCCATATGATAGAACTTTTAATAACAAAGACGTGCTCGAAAGAATCACTAAAAACGGAGCTAAAACGAGTAAAATACGACATTTACGGGTTTTACGATAACTAAATCTATAAAAATAATTTTATAAACTGTTATGAACAGTAAAAGTACTGTTCACCAGTAGGTCAAAAATATGAAAATGTAATATTTTGATAACTCGTCTTAATACGAAAGCGTGGACGTAAGAAACGGACCTAAAACGATAAAGTTATGTCATTTTTACTAAAGGTATATTTATAAACGTTTTCACTTTATAAATATGATTTCACTAAAACGATTAGATGGTGATTGAGCTAAATAGAATTTCATTTATATAAATACTTTATACTAGGTGCTAACTTTATAAATATTATTTTTACAAAGGGTACAATTGTTTTATTTAGTAGATTATAGAGTCAAAACTCTCGAGATTATATTTTATCAAAAGCAATTTAAATATTATTTCACAAACTCAATTAGATGGTGATGTAGCTATATAGAATTATATATGGTAGTAGTTATTCAAAGTACTTAGTACTCATATGACCTGTAAATGATTAGGTTGCATTCGGGCGTAATTGTGACGCATTTTCTGTTTGTGTATTACATTGTTAAACTCATCCACTCGAGGTGAGTTCATAGCCCCACGTTTTTACAATTTTATTGAATTACAAGTTTTGGGGTGAGAAACATGCTTTGTTTTATAATTGGACGCAAGTGGACATTTTGATATATTGATTACGTTTTGCCTAAGTAGCTTGAAACCCTATATGCCGTATCATGATCTGTAATGTCTGGATTGGAAGCTAGCGAGTGTCGTAATTGATCTATTGGGGTTTGACCTTCACCGTTACGGGTGATTTGCTATCAATGGGAAAGAACGTTTTAGCATGTCGAATTTAGGATGTTTCTGTCGAACATCATCATGGGCAAATGTAGGAAATATTTATTTTGTATGCATAATGTCTCGCATTCAGTGTCATGAGCTTAGGGAAACGTTAATGATTTGGGGATTATTTTATCATGGGGAAATCTTGCGGTCGGATTTATACTTACTATAACAACTATGTATTCACCATCTTATTAGTTGACCGTTTTAAGCATGTTTTTCTCAGGTTTATAAGGTACAAGAAACAAGGTTTACATTGGTGGTCTATATTGTGGGGTCATTTCTATAAGATTTACTGTTGATACCTTGCGTCACATTTTGGGGGATATTTGTCATTTGTAGAAAAATCTTTGATTTCAAGAATGAACAAGTTTAGCGTAAGCTTTTGTAACATAATTTATTAAATCAATGTTTCCATTTTTTCATAACAACACGTTTAGTGGTTCGTTCTATCATGTCTTGTGAAATGTTATTATGAATAACGCATCCCGGATCCCTTATTCCGCCTGCGAAACCCATTTTGCTGAGGTGTTGTTACAGAACTTTGATATCTAGAGCCAAGGTTATAGAGAACCAGGTCAAATGTTTTTGCTGGACTATAACCGTTTTCAAACATTGCATTCATACAAAAGGGGTTTTCACAGGACATACATACACTACTTGTTTGCATTAGTTAGTTTACTAGATGCTTACCATGTTTTCATAACGTATTCATATTATAGTACTTACATTATATAAGGGTCTTACATATATATACAAAGATGAGTTACGTTCTTTCACACATACTCTACAATTATTTATATAAAGGTTATTTATATAAATACTAGAACACTTCTTATGAAAAGGTAGTACTATAAGCTCGCAGGTCCTAAACGCCACCTAAACATTAAGCTATCAAGTATGATATCTTACCATCATTCATTTATGCCATGAGCGCATATTCATATATACTATACATCATCTCACAACACTCTATTTTCAGAGCACGACTAAGATAACTAAACTAATCTTATTACTCTTCTGATTTTGAAGATAATGCCTCCAAGGAAAGCACCCAGAACCAGAACCACCCCTATATCAAACTTACCCCAAACCCCCCTCCAATAAACAATACTAACTCTACTCCTTTTAGCATATTTCCTTAATGAAACTTGAGTGCTTCTCAACAACCAACAAACATTAACTAAACTGAACTCATGTACAGCTTCATCAAACTGGTCCATCTCATATGTGTTCCGTGGATGGTTTGGAAACGTGCACACAACACTCCTAGACTTCTTCCAGTCACTCTTAACCAAAAAAATTTAACTTTTAAAGGTAGCCAAGCAATCAGATACAACTGATGGGTCATTTGTTTTATCTAGTAACCGTGAATCCCATACAACAAAATAGTCATTTTCTTTTGTATGTTTGTTTTGTTCCACACCATACTACTTTTTCTTCCTTACTAAATTGCTAAAGCTATTGTTTACATTCTTTCTATCCTCCTCAAACCCTTCCTCCCTTATTATATCACCAACAATAAATTCTATATCCTCACCCTCATTTCCATTCTTCTCAACACTCTTTTTCTCAAACTTTTCAACTGATTATTTATCCGCCTCCATTTGCATTCCACTAAGACATTCTTCAACAAGTTCACCATCTGACCACACAATCTGAATTCCCATTCATACTGAAACTTACATTCATGCCATCATCACATCCCATTAACCCAATGGTTATGTCAACAACTCCATTTGCATTATTTGATTCTATACCCTATCTCCTATATCATTCCCCATTTCTTCTTTTGTTCCCTTTTTCCAGAATCATCAACAACACTAATTTTAGAATTGTTAACACTAATAATACCACAATTACTATCTTCTTTCTTCCCTATGTCTTGTTCCCCATCATTCTTTTCTTTATTAGTGATCATTTTACTGCCAACACTTTTCAAACAGTCACTAACATCTAAAATCAAATAATCTGAATCTACAATCTTGTTACAACTTTCCTTCAAAAGCTTGTTAGTTGCTTCTTGCATGATAGCCAAACAATATGCATCATAAGGCATTTTTAGATTGAAAATACTAACCTTTTTTCTAATTTCTGGTTGAAGCCCCAAAATGAAAATACTAACGGCACACAACTCATTCCAACCCACCTTACTAGCAAAAGGAGCAAAAGCATCATAATACTCTCGTACCAACCATTAGTGTTTGATAACCCTTTGATACTTGACATTTCGTCAAACACCTTGATTACATCATTTTTACCATCATTAATTCCATCATTTCTTAATGTTATATTTCCCCAAATCACATCTTCATCATGATTATCAACCGTTGAACAACCCCAATCACCCTCAAGATACAAACCTCCAGCTGAATTTGTAACATTAGCCATTGATGATCCTTGAAGTTTTTTTATTATTTTTGAATTTTTGGATAGAGTGAGCTTCCAGGATACGCTCTGATACCAATTGGAACGTTGCGAACTAGATTTCAGCTTAAGAAATGGCAGAACACAGTTTCAATGGCAACAAACGGTTAGGATTCTATGGGTTTAGAACAAGAATCAAAACTGAATGTTATTGATAGAATTGAATGATTACAACCATTTCAATTTAAATGGAGCATTGACGAGAGAAAAAACTATTACAATCTTAGTCTAAAATAAGAAATAGGAAAAAGGTCCAAGGCATAAAATGGCGAAATAACATAATTTGACGCCTTTTTCTAGAATTGTAACAACCCGTAACGTGTTTGGCACGTGAGACTCTTATATTTACTTCTGCGTTGACCTTCCCATTTTGACCCGAATTACTTCCACTTTGTTACAATATCAACCCTTAGATGTGTAAAAACCTTTCATAATAAGTCTAACTTTTAATGTAAGGGGCAATTTCATATCTTCCCTCTTTTTAGTTGGAAATTTCATATATACTCAAACATGCATTAAAATCATTGTACATTATGCATCCAATACTTTCACTTTGGGTATATATGAAATTAATCATGAAAGTAGGATGATATATGAAATTAATCATTGATGTAAACACATGTATTCTTAGGTTGTGAAGCAGTAAATTATACCGTATCAAAAAACACACTTAATCACACATTATATTGGTATACTAGCTTCATGACCTGTCCAAATAAGCGAACTAGTTACATAATTTTCTTACCATATACATATTGGGGAAGGTTCAAACTTTAAGTTTATGTAAAAGTGTGAAAACATAAGGGGCCGTTTAGTTGGTGAAAAATATCTCATTTTTTGAAGGAAAATTTTCACGTGAAAAGGAAAATATCAAAAATCCGTTTAGTTGCATTTTTTTCAACATTTTTCAAAAAAGTGGAATTCTCATCCCACATTTTTTTTAACATTTTAACATAAAAATTAAAAAGTTTGTTAATTTTTATAATTCTCACCTTTTTTCATTCTCATTTTTTCATCATAAAAAGAATTGGGATCTATAAAACATCAAATATACACTATTCTCTCTCGTGTCATCATTAACCATCCATTCTAACTGCCATTTTTAATTATTTTTAAAAAAAATTTGGTTTATACATTTTCATACGCTATTATTTTTTTTTAAATGTAACTCTATCTAAACGGATTTTCAAAATTCTCAACTCTTCTCTAGAGAAGAAAAAACCATTCCCTTATCTAGAAATTTAGAAACGAAAAAACTGAAAAAAATTTCACCAACTAAACGACCCCTAAACTTTTGGTCAAAAACTAAAGGATGATGTAAATGAATCATTGATTGTGATGTAGGAAATGTTTCACCTCTCTCTCCAAAATAAAAAGCATCAAGTGAATGTTCAGTTTTTACTTCAACTTAAACCAGAATGGTAGAGGTTTGTGACCATAGTTAAACAAAGCCAAGACTTAAAGAATGTTTCTTATCACAAACTCTATGACGTCCTGAAGCAACACCATAATTAAGTCAATGAGATAAGAGCTTAAAGACTAGCACATACTACCAATCCACTTGCACTTGTTGCTCAACAACAACCAGTTTACCATCTTCAAACCCATCCCACACACTACACTCAAAGTTCATCAACCAGATCACAAGCTGCTAACAGAAATAAAGGTAAAGCAATTGGAAATTCTCCACCACCTACTTATGATCAAGAACCTGAAGTAGTTGTTGATGAAGAATCATTCTCTAAAGTGAAGGAGATTGACAAACTCGTGGCTTTAATCTCAATGTCTTTCAAGAAAATCTACAAACCTACCAACAACAACCTTAGACCTTTATCAAACACCATAAACACGAATGTTAACAATACTCCAATAACCAACAGAGGAACTGGGTTTGACAGACAGACTGGCCAGTATGATAATTAAATGGCAGTTAATGTTGCTGGGGCTAAGGAGAATGTAGGTACTCAGGTAGTTGATGAGGTGTCATTTTATACACTATTTCGGGGTCATTTAACCCCCTAAATCATGCAAATATGCCTAGATTATGTGCTTAATCATTTGTTTTTAGGTTTTTAGCACTTGGATGGCATTTGGAGGAAATACATGTGACTTAGGCTCATTTAGAGAAGAAACGGACAAGATTACGGACCTACACCATTTCCATGAAGAAGTATTATTCACGAAGCATGAAGACGGTGTCGCAGGCATAAAGAGACGCCGTCGTGATCTATCCAGTGACGGCGTTAGAGATCTAGCGACGGCGTCAGGACATGGCCGACTTAAAGAGAATCTAGAATCATCTATGTAGCGACGGCGTCAGGACTTCAACACGACGTCGTCGCAGTGATATCTCTATATATACAAAACCAATTTTAGGGTTTTAAGTGTGTAACTTTGTATAACTTTTGGGAGACGAACCCTAGTCTTTGTAGCAGCTTTAAAGGTCATTTTTAGGGCTTCAACCTATTATAACTACCTTCTATCCATGTTTTAATCAAGTAAGAGTGTTATTCATTAATTATTCTATATGTCTATGTGTTATGTGATTAATCTATGTTCTTGCTTTATCCTTAACTTGCTAAGGCTAAACCCTCCTTTGTATTTACTTATGATTGCATGAAAGTTGGATTGTAGATCCTATTACTGTTGCTTCTTGTTGATGAATGTATGTGTTAGGCTTTAGAAAATCAGCTTTTGTCTGTATAGCTGTAGACATGTCTACAAAAACAGGAGTAATGTAGAAAGGATACCATCGGTAATAGTTTTCATACTACCTTACCCATTATATGGTTGATCCCTCTTAAGATATTTCACATGCATTTAATATACTCTTAGGGCCCTTGTAATAGTCTTCATACTACCTTACTTGTGCGTTACCTTAACGGAATATTAAATAGATGACGGGTTCGTGTAATCCGTTCATGACCTAGGAAATACTTACACAAATCATCACAAGTGTGACAAGGCAACAGGATTAGGAGAAGCAATCTGATAAGTAATGCATGATTAAGTAAAAACATTTAATTATCATAAAGTTATTACTAGTAGATTAGATATTAGTTTAGTTAATAGTTAAACAAACCAACCTCTAAAACCATAGATTTACCTGCTTTCTATAAAATATAAAAACACAAAAATAATCTTCTCTCAACCCTTAAAATTCTGTTGGGCCATGATCAAGCCTTCCCAACCTATTCCCCTAGAGAACGATAACAACCCCTGAGTCTTGCTTGTACTACTACTACAACGGTTAGGTACTCTGCCTAGGGAGTTGTAAAACTTCTTATTGAGGTCCTACGACTACCGCATCAAGTTTTTAGCGTCATTGCATGAGGAATAGTTAGGTTTCGATCATAGTTTAACTTAGTTCTACTCACTTGAATCCTTTCAAGTGAGAATTTAATTTCCGTATATTAGCTTTCTCGTAGTTTATCTTTTCTTTGTGCCTTTTGTTTGTAACTTTTTCGTTCACCATCATGATGTATGAAAGACCACCTACCTCACCCTTTCAAAACCCACCATGAAACACAACCTTCCCATTCCAAAGATATACCTTGATGTTCCAACAACATCAAGATGAATCTCTCTATGATGCATGGACTCGCTTCAAGGACTTAATCCAAAAAGTCCCGCATCATGGCCTCAGCCTATGGTCCCAAATTTAAATCTTTTTCGATCATATCGATAGGTATACCCAAATAGACATTAACCATGCGGCAGATGATAACCTTAAGGGATTAAGTGCTGAAGAAGTATGGGAAACCATTGAGGATTGTGCCAAATGCAATAAAAATGGAAAAACCCAACTAGCACTATTTTTGACCAAACAATAACAAATTTAAAGGATCACTTGGTTGGGAATGAGGTGGTTAGAGTTAAGATACCTAAGTGCATGTCATTGTTAGATGCATATGATAAGACTATAGGTGATCTAGATATTGTGGAGGATAAGGTAGATAATCCAAACCCAAAAAGTGCCCCACAAGTCCTCCTATCATTTGTGGAATACACACCGACCGTGACTTACTCAAAAGAAGTAGAAGAGACTTTAAGAACCCCAATAGAGGTAGAACCTTTGGACAAAACACAACTAGAGGATTTAGGCTTGAATACTTGTAATCATGACCTTCCTCTTAGTTCTAGGGAAGTTCCAAGTTTTGATGAAATGAAGCCTCAACCACAACCCTTACCAAATTGTCCACCCTTAGATATAAGTCTAGGAGACAAAAGAGGCCTCGAACCACCCATCAAACCACGTAGTCCTGATAGTTTTAGGATGAAGGAAGTAGACCATTTGACCAATCATACACCTCCTTCACCTCACGTGGCATCTTTCCACCCTAAGGATACGTGTTCCTATTATCACCCATGCATTGGCGACCTTAAGAAACATTATGGATTTAAACCAAGTTTATTAGGGCAAAGTGGATACCTAGGTGTTGATTTTTCAAAATTGGAGATGATAGAAGATGATTGGGAATTAGAATCTAAGGAAGCTTCTTTTCTAGGAAGAGAACTTAATTCATTCGTTAGGCTAAAAGAA
Organism: Tanacetum coccineum; assembly: GCA_026074375.1. Classification (NCBI taxonomy): domain Eukaryota; kingdom Viridiplantae; phylum Streptophyta; class Magnoliopsida; order Asterales; family Asteraceae; genus Tanacetum; species Tanacetum coccineum. The sequence goes on along the minus strand of BQNB010086460.1, from coordinate 10,588 downwards.
GTAGAGAAGGTCAGGATCAAAGAAACGCACAATTTAGAACATATAATTCAACAACTAATTTTTTAGCATGTGACCCCTTCTCACAACAATGGTGTGTATCGCTACTATCACCCTCATTTAACCTTAAGTGTAGGAAAGACCCACCCTTTACGCGTCAAATAAGCGTAGAGTCAGGCTTGTGACTCGAACAAAAACAAGCGCTTATTGGAAGGCAACCCAATCTATTATTTTCTTGCATATTGAGAGTGTCTTGTGTGTTTGTCTCGATAGGCTAGGGTATTAACAGGATCACCACTGCTTTAATTCCCTATGATAGATTATAATTAGACTAAAGGATGCTTAATAGAGGAATGCGTTAATCGTGACAGGATTGTTCGTGTCTAGGTCTTAGGATGAAGAACCGCCTAAGTCTTAAGAATGATATGCTGCCTTAAAATAAGTAGCCATTGCACTAAACAAACAAATCAACATGTAATCAGATTTAACATGGTTAATACAGTTTTCGATTATTTGGCTTGTACCGTTCCTTTATCTTGTGATTATTTGCTTTAGTGTTTATTGTGTTTAGAATTAATATTTGTCACCACCAAACCTGTGCCAGTCTCTTAGTCTGAAAACCCCCTATTTACCTGTAGTAAATATGTATAGCATAGGTTTAACAAGTAATTAGACTAATCTAGATAGATTAAAATACTGATAAAATATTAGGTTAACGTTCATTCTTAGTGTTCGACACCCTACTTACCGCGAAGCTACATCTTGACAGGGTACAATGCCCGTTAGAGTGTTGTTTTCAGGTTTGTCGGCTAAATATAAATGTAAAACTTGATAATCACTAAATATACACCATACAACGACACATCAAGTTTTTGGCGTCGCTGTCGGGGAGTGAAGTTGTTTAATTCTTGTTTTTGTTAGTGTTTTAGTTTAGTTTAGCTTAGATTAATTTGCATATTTGTGTGTTTGTTTATGTGTTTAATTTTCTACATTGTATAGTTTTGCATATTGTATGTTTGTGTGTTTTCTGCATTATTACAGTCCACTGTAACTTTCTTTGTCGAATACTTAATACGGCGTATTCAACTTCTTGGATACGGCGTATATTTTTTTTAAACTAATACAGCGTATTCGACTCTATCATCAATATGACATATTAAGCTATTTGACAATTTTCTTTCCTAGCTGATGTGCGGCTGTTATAGGACTTCTACATAAGAATTTTTACAACTCCCTAGGCAGTGCACCTAATCGTTGTAGTGTAGTATAGGCAAGACTCAAGGTTGTTTATCGTTCACTTGGGGAACATGTTTGGAAGGTTTGATCACGGTCTAACAAAATTCTAAGGGTTGAGGGAAGATTCTTTTTGTATTTTTATATTTTATGGAAAGCAAGTAAATCATATAATTGGAGGGAGGTTTAGTTTTAGCTATTTAAACTAATTATAATCTAAACTAATGGTGATAACAATAAGATAAAAGATTGTGTTCATTTAATCATGTATTACTCCCTAGATTGCTTCTCCTAGTGTTGTTGCCATGTCACCCTTGTGATGATCTATGTAACTATTTCCACATCATGAATGAATTACACGAACCTGCCATCAACTTAATATCCTGTTAGAGCAACGCACCTGTAAGGTCGTATGAAGTCTATTACAAGGCCCCTAAGAGTACACCAAGTGAATATGAAATATATTAAGAGTGGATCAACCATATTAGGGGGCAAGGTAGTATGAAGACTGTTACCCGATGGTATCCTTTCTACACAATCATGTTTCCCTAGACATATCAACAGTGATTATAGATAGAAAGCTGGTTTTCTAGAGCCTAACATGCATATCCATCACAAGAAGCAACATCACTAAGATCTACATTCTAGGTTTCATATAATCATAAATAAACACAATAGGAGGTTTAGCCTAGCATGTTATAAGTAAAGCAAGAACATAAATGAATCAAACAACACATAGACATATTGAATGATTAAGTAAATCTTACTTGATTAAAACATGAATTGGAAGAAGTATAATAGGGTTTTTAGGCCCTAAAATCGTCTTCTACAACTGCTAAACGAACTAGGGTTTGTATCCTCTTTTTATTCTAAAGTTACACACTCAAAACCCTAAATTCAGGTTTGTATATATAAGAAAAACGACGCGACGGCGCCGTGTTTTAGTCGTGACGCCGTCGTATGTAGAATCTTCTAGATCTGCGTTTAAGTTGGCGCAGGCCGATGCCATCATGAAATGTTGTGACGTCATCACTTGATAGGTTGTGACGGCGTCGTGTATAGCTTGTGATGTCGTCTTCAGGCTCTGTGAGCACAAATCTTCAAGAGTCCTGGTGTTGGTTCGTAATCTTGTTCTTTTCTACTCCAAATGAGCCCAAGTCATGTGTAATTCATCCAAATGTCTTCCAAATGAGAAATACCTGAAAAGGGACGATTAAGTACTTATTTTGGGCATAAACACACGATTTTGGGGGTTAAACGACCCTGGAAAAGTGTATAAAATGACACCTCATCAAATACCCCTACGCTTGGGATTTGCTTGTCCTCAAGCAAATGCGCTTTTCTATCTAGACAATAACAATATGAGGGGTTATTTTACCTACTCTTTAAAAATATTCTACAATACAACCTTCTAGACCTTGTAATTAAAAGCACATAAAATATACACTTTCACCTCACATGAGTGTTTGGGATTCTCTCTTTCTCTCGGTTGTATAATAAATTATAATCATAATTTGGGGAAATGGAAAATCAACACTCATTACCTGTCATAGCATATAAATTACCATAGGCTTGGTAAAGGATCAAACCTCCACCGCTGGGTGCAAGCATTATTCATTACTATCTAAGAGGTCTTTTAAAGGGTTGTGGGGTATAGGTGTAAGATAACATATAATGAAATCAGAAACAGATATGATACATTTTGGTGGCTTTGGGTGAATTTGGAGTGGAAGGGTTGGCTAATTATTTACACGAATACACGTTGGTTTGGTTGCTAAGCCAAGACTCGGACAAAGATATACAAACTCTACAAAACTCTACGTTAATCTCTTTCTTTTCATTTTATCATTTTTTTGAATAACATAATACAACATGGGGTTTATAATACGTACCCCTACACTTGAGCTTTTACATGCTAGATATTTACAATCTAACTAATGACCCGTATTGAGGTGGATCAAAATAACATGGTGATCATTTGACAAACATATGGGGATATTGAATTAACTTTTCTTCCCTATTCTTCCATGAAATAAATACTACCATAAATCCCAATCGTCCTAAAACTATATTTACAAGGATAAGGACTTAGCAACCATGTTCTCAAATAATTAACTTGGTTATCACAATAATGTACTGAAAATGAGTACATAAAGGGTAAGCTAAGGCTATTTGGGTGTAACATAGTTTTTAAAGGTGAAAATTGCACTATTAATAATCTAAGATCCACCAAAAATTATAGAACCGTGAAAAAGTATCTTCGTAGGGTTGTACTAGGTATCCTGCACTAAAGATGAGTGCATGGCAAGGGTGTGGGATAGTTATATGATCGAGGTGACCATCATAACAATTACAGATTTAAAACATGGGTTAATCCTAATGTATAACCACCCGCAATTTTCATCAATGTAATTTTCCATCTATTAAATTAGATCCAATGTAATATCCATCAATTATAAATATATCACCTTTTACAGGGAAATTTTTTTTGCATTTATCTCATTATGCCAATGTAACTTAGCATCTCTAAAGTAAACGAGCTCACGCAACCTCTATCAATGCCACTATATCTATGTTATATCATAGTAAAACATCCTAATATGTCAAGTCCTATACTTAATATCATTTTTACCAAATATATTATCCATTTAACGTACTTTTCAAAACGTTACATCAAAGCAAGCATTATACGTTAACATTTATATCAAAACCCTAATTATATATAATGTATACATATAAAATGAATGTGTAAGCCTTCAAACATATGTACAAGTGTACAATGCACCATATTTGAATCATATTTTCCCTTTAAGTCAATGTACAACTCATTTAAGCTCAATGACAAGTCAATAATGCCTAAAAACCTAATTAGGTCATTTAAGCTCCTAAATCATGTTTAAACTTTCCACCTCTTTAACACAAGGTACAAGAACTTAATACATGACTTCTAAACCCTAAACCTAACCCCTATATCATTCTAAAACCTAATTTAAAACCCTAAACCCTAAATAAAACCAGAAAACCCTAATTTCACTTTAACCTTAAAACTAAACCCTAAAACTTAATCCTAAGCCCTAAACACTAAATGATAATTCTAACACTAATCCTAAACCTTAATCTATCCTAAACCTTAACCCTAACTCAAAAATAAAACCCTAAACCCTAAAACGATCCCTAAACCAACCCGTGACCCATTTTCTTCCATTTTGACCCATTTTTAAACCAAGCACCCATCCTAACACCTCAAGCACCACTATGGCTCACCAAGCAGCCACCCAAGTAGCTTACGAGCACCTCTATTCCTTTCCTTGGCCACCAAGCTTGCTGCATCACCTCCTTGTTGCTCCTTTCTAGCCGCGACCACATCACCCCTCCAAAACCCTTCAAAAACTTCATAGCTACTAACCTAGCCTTGAACACTCACCTACTAGCCCTCCTAAGTTAGCACCCTATAAGATTTAGCCACCACATCACTTAAAACTTGGTCTCCAAGGTCCATTCAACCCTATAAATAGTCGCACCCTTCATACTTTAATCTCACACCTCTCAAACTCATTTCTCACAATCAATGGAGTTCTAAGCTGATCAAGGAAGTAAAGAAGGTCCCCAAGAAAAGAAGTAAAGCCAAGAAACCAAGAGAAGAAGCCTTGCAAGGTTGTTTCCAGGCGTACGAAACTCAAAACCCATTTTCGACCCACTTTGAGCTCAAGTAAGCCTAAGTCTCGTTGTTTTCAATCCTTAATAAGTATCTTATAATCATGTATGAACTCTTGTTAAAAGCTTTTAACTCATAACCATGCATGGTTAATTTTCTAAAACCAAACAAAACCTTAAAACCCTAATTACTCGTTTTCTTTAAATCTACAAGCTAAACTCATCACCTGTTGTTATAAGCTATTCCTATAAGCTTATTTATCATTTCTATAAGCTTTTTATCAAGTCTTAAAAGCTTCAACCCATCGGGTTAAATTTTATAAACCAAACGACCCATTTTTGTGTTTTTAAGCTCATAAGCTCTTTTAATAAGCTATAAGCTTGTAAAAGCTATTTATCCTAATTTAGTTTAGCTTATTATAATAATCCATAAGCTATAAAACTCTTTTAGAATTCAAAAATACATTATTATGGATTTTGGACTTGTTTTGCAAATATTTTCATGCAAAGGGGTATATATTGTAAATTTCTGAAAATTATAACTAAAGGGGCTGAAAATGTTATTTTCCCTAAAGTTATAACTATAAGGACCTATCTTGCCAAGTTTCAAAGTTAAAGGTTTAAATTATATATACTTTATATATAAGGACTAAACTTGTAAAAGTTTATAAATCAAGGGTGTATATTGCCATTTTTGCAAACTTACAAATATAAAATATAATATTCTTATATAAATTATAAAAATATATATTAATATTATAAAACTTGATTTTATTAAAACCCGACCCATTTACCGTTATTAATCATCGATCGACGCATTATAAATCAATTATGTTATATATTTAACGTAATTTATCACCGATTAGCTTTTAAAGAAACCTAAAATCTTATCGTATCACGATACTAGAGAGTTTCATGTGAGGGAGTTCCATTTGGGTATTTGTTTTGACGAGTTTGCTGGGTTTACGATTTAAAGTGCCCTGGCTCCTCAAACAATACTGCGTGGCCTCTGGATTATGATAGCCCGAACAATGATACAATATTCCATAAATTAATAAATCAAAGATATACGTTAAACTTTATGAAGTTTTGAAACATAAACCATTACACTAAGACTTGACATATTACCCCAGGTTGCGTGTCGAAGCCGTTACTTTCACCTTGATATACTTTTGCCATCAATCAGATTTCCCTGTACTGTTAAGGTGAGTTCATAGCCTCACTTTTAAATCTTCTATTTCATAAACCCGTGAGGGGGATACATGCTATAAAACATGAATACAAGTGTTTTCTAAATGTATGCTATCCATAATATTATTGCTCTATTGTCCAAGTCCCTTTATGCACAATACCTCCAACCATCATGACATTAATCACTGCGAGGAACGCATATTGTGACTAGGCCCTAATTTGGGATTGACGAATCCTGTTTATGTTAGTCGGATAGGTAACCAAACGCACTATATTTGAAACTTATAGGTATATGGCAATTACCTACACGGGGGCCATTATCTTTATATATAATCATGTAATTGAATAATATACACTAGTCAGTTAGAGTGCCATGATTTAGACGAATAATACTGTTTTTCCATAATAAATGTACTCATGCAATATTACACTTATGGGTTTATACAACGTAACCCACTCTTATGATGACTTGTATTCACACTATTTATTATAAACCTATGAATTTCACTCAACCATTGTGTTGACCTTTTTAGCATGTTTATCTCAGGTAATTGAGCAACTTATGGCACAGAGTGGCACGGACTTGAAGATGGCTAAACTGTTATCATTCAAACTTTATGTTTTCATGTAGATTTTGGGACCTCTATTTGTAAAAACTCTGATGAAATAATGAATGATAACTTATCTTTTAAAAACGTCTCTTTTGAGTCATTTTCTATGATTATGACTGTTGTACTATGAAATAATACCCTAGATTAGCTTCCGCTGCTATATGTCAAAAATAGGGGTGTTATAGATTGGTATCAAGAGCCCGAATTATAGAGAATCAAGGTTGAAACCTAACTATAACTACTTTTCTTTTTTCCATCCAAGAAAGTCCTCCGTGCCACTACATCTCCCGAATAGTATGTAAAGATACATAACTACTATACTATTATATAAATAACTTATGTTATTTACCACTAGGTTGTTAACAAAATGATGTCTTCTTCCAACCATCCTACTTCCGAGATTGAGGATGCTTTTTCCTCCAACTTTCCGGACTATATCCCGGCTTCCCCAAACTATGTCCCAACTTCATCGGGAAAAACTTATTCTAGCTCTTCAAATAACTCATTTGGATTAGTTCCAATAGCTTCACCAACTGTTTCACTTTTTCATGATGACCCCTTTATGAAGGTCATGCATGCATATTATGCTAAAGAATTACATATTCCACCACCAACTATTGTGCCTCCATCTATAATGCTATCTCCAATGTTTAATCCTCAAGAATTCTTTCTTCCGGTGGAATTATTGTCACCTAAGAAACAAGGCCATAACCAATCATTCTCCTCTACTTCTGCCCTACCTCAAGAATTTGAGATGGGAGAACGCCTCTCGTAAGACAATTTTGAACGTCAGGGGGGGGGGGGGGGGGGGGGGGGGGGTGTGGGGGGGGGGGTGGGGGGGGGGGGGGGGGGGGGGGGGGGGGGGGGGGGGGGGGGGGGGGGGGGGGGGGGGGGGGGGGGGGGGGGGGGGGTTAGGGGGGGGGGGTGTAGATAATTGAGGTAATTATGAATCACCTAGATGAACTCTCTCTCGACCGCATTGAGCACATAGAAGACAAAGTAGAAGGTCTTGGAAAAGGTCGGGTAATCATACAACAAGATTTTGACAATCTAGAAGCTGAACTCCAAAAGGCTCATGCTCGAATTGCTAAACTTCAAAGAAAGAAAATGGGAAATAACAACAAGATTACCGTGGCTCACTCCAAGATTACTAATCTAGAACAAATCATCAAAGAAATCCAAGTCCGTCACCAAGCAGACAAGGAAAGTCTTCTGAATGCAATCTATGAACTCAAGAACAGCCAGAAAGGACCATCGAACTACTAGATTAGATAGTAGTTATAGTTTTTAACCTAGCCACGGGATGTGTGGTATAAATAACAACACTTGTCAAATTTTGACTATGTACAATACAAAGGCAAGTTGTTCATGATTATAGATACAAGGCAAATCCGCCTATACCTTGTTGTTTCATAATACCGATATATCCATCCTAAAACACCTTATCTTATATCATCATCTTCGTCTCCATCGTTATACCATGATTTCTAAATAAATCATAGATACTTATTTGATATGAATTATCTATGATTTCGAATCACTATTGTGACAATGTTTATTTTTGAATTTTAATCATTTTTAGACTTGTGATATCATTCTTATTACGTGTTGTCTTATGTTGATAGAATGCATCCTAAAAGGACGTCAACATCTGAAGCACCAGCCATGACTCAGGCTGTCATCAAGAAATTAGTTGCTGATAGTGTTTCCACAGCTATGAAAGCACAAGCCGCTAACATGGCCAATACTGATAATATCACCAGACTACGAGAAGCTCCTGTGGCAAGACAATGTAGCTACAAAGAGTTCATGAGCTGCCAACCTATCAACTTCAAAGGTACGGAAGGCGCTATTGGTCTCATTCGCTGGTTTAAAAGAACCGAATCAGTGTTTTCCCATAGCAACTATACCGAAGACTGTAAGGTGAAGTTTGCTACTGGTACTTTAACTGAAGAAGCTCTATCTTGGTGGAATTCTTTTGCCCAACCTATTAGGATAGAAGAAGCTTACAAGATTATCTGGGTTGAATTCAAGAAGATTTTGATAAGGAAATACTGTCCCCGAACTGAGGTCCAGAAGATGGAAGACGAATTTTACCATCTAACGGTGAAGGGGAATGATCTCAAGACATATTGGCAACCTTATGTCCCACTATGGTGCCAGATTTTGAGAAAATGATGGAAGTTTTCATCGGGGGATTGCCTCGAAGTATTGAAAGGAATGTTACCGCCTCTAAACCTCAAACTCTAGAGGAATCCATTAACATAGCCCAGAGGCTAATGGATCAGGTAACAAAGCACACTCCGGTGCAAGTATCAAGTGATAACAAATGAAATTTTGACGACAGAAGAACTTTAAACAACAACAACTACCGTAACACCAACACCAACAACCGCTACAATAATCACCAACCATAACAGAACAGAAGACAGGAAAACTTTAGGGCTTATGCTGCCACCCCAACTGAAAATAATGGGTATCCTGGAAATCGTCCCTTGTGTAAGAAATGCACTCTGCATCACATAGGACCTTGCACTATTAAGTGTAATACTTGCAACAAGGTAGGCCATCTAGCCAAAAACTGCAGAAACAAAGGGCCAACCACTCTAAGTAATATGCTACTAGTGATAGTTACTTGTCATGCCTGTGGAGAGAAAAGGCATTATGCAAATCATTGCCGAAAGACCACCAACAATAATGCCCAGGGAATAGCCTACATGCTGAGGGATAGGAATGCTCACCAAGACTGGAACGTAGTCACGAGTATGTTCCTTCTAAACCAACATCTAGCTAGAGTATTATTTGATTCTAGAGCCGATAAAAGCTTTGTATCCATATCTCTTGCCTCTATGCTAAATATTCCACCCATTACAATAGATACCTTTTATAATATCAAAATGGCTGACGGAAACCTAGTAAGCACAAACACCGTTATTCAGGGTTGCACCCTGACTTTGTTAAACCAACCTTTCAAAATTGATCTTATGCCGATCAAACTCGGTATTTTCGACGTCGTCATTGGTATGGATTGGTTATCCAGGTATCATGCTAGAATTATATGTGACGAGAAAGTCGTCCACATCCTAATCAAAGGTGAAACTTTGATCATTCGAGGTGACCAAAGTAAAACCCGACTAAATCTCATATCATGTATAAAAACCGAAAGACATATATCCTGAGGTTGTCAAGTTTTCGTAATCCAAGTAATGGAGAAGAAGTCAGATGAGAAACGACTAGAAGATATCCCAGTAGTCAGAGAATTCCCAGAAGTTTTTCCTGAAGATCTACCTGGCCTTCCTCCTGTTTGCCAAATAGAATTCCAAATCGATCTAATTCTAGGAATGGCACCTGTAGCCCGAGCACCTTATAGATTAGCTCATTCAAAAGTTAACAGATCGAGGTTTTATACGACTAAGTACTTCACCATAGGGAGCTCTTGTCTTATTTGTCAAAAAGAAAAACGGATCTTTCAGGATGTGTATCGATTACCGGGAGTTGAATAAACTTACCGTAAAGAATCGTTACCCATTACCCAAGATTGATGACTTATTTGACCAACTTCAAGGTTCGAGTGTTTACTCAAAAATCGACTTAAGATCAGGCTATCATCAACTGAGAGTAAGGGATGAAGATATTCCCAAGACTACTTTCAGAACAAGTTATGGACACTATTAATTTCAAGTGATGCCATTTGGTATAACTAATGCACATGCTGTATTTATGGATCTCATGAACCGTGTGTGTAAACCATAATTGGATAAATTCGTAATAGTATTCATCGATGATATTATTATCTACTCTCGTAACAAAAAAGAACACGCAGAACATCTGAGAATAATCTTAGATTTACTCAAAAATGAGAAATTGTATGCCAAGTTCTCCAAATGTGATTTCTAGATCAG
>BQNB010086459.1:13959-25612 GCA_026074375.1 Tanacetum coccineum | reverse complement strand
ACGGAGAGGATGTCACATGTGTTAACAATGTGGATCCTTTCCTTGCCGCCCTAAAATTAGTTGGGGAGGTTTATGGTTCAATTTTGTATAAATTTTTAATATAGATGGGTAGTTTTGAGGCTAACGGGTATTAGCGAAAAATATTTCGAGAGTTAAGGTGGAACCACGAAGTGAAAACGAACAAAGTAAAAATATTTCTACATTAATTGAGATACTTTTCTAAAAAATTTAAATTACGTACGGTACAAGACGAATAATAATTATAAAAATTGCTCGTAAAGATTTTATGTAAAATGCGCATAACACGAAAAATAAAAACGAATGTAATAAAATTATTTCTATGGCATTTTGAAAATATAAGCGTCGATGCTTAACGTAGAATTCGTCGGTTCTTTGTAAACGTCACGTAAATTACAAATATAAGCCATAATTCTCCCGGTTAGTCATGAGTTCATATCTCAACATAAAAATGAAAAATATAATTAATACTCGAGAATAAAATAACGACCTGAATTTGACGGATTGTCACAGCATTTCCCCCTAAAAAGAATCTTCGTCCCTGAAGATCAATTAATCTTGTTACCCATTTTCTTGTTAAAATCAAAGAGATTAGGGTATTTCTTCCACATTTGATCCTCCCTTTCCCAAGTATATTTCGGTCTACGACTTAAATTCCATTGAACTTTGAATATTGGGATCCGACTTTGCTTAAGTTGCTTTACTTCCCTATTCATGATTTTGATAGGTTCTTCGACTTTGCTTATTTACCCAAGTGCAGAACACAGGGTATCATTCCGGCCATTAAAACTATTTACCCAAGTGCAGAACACAGATATTGCTTGCGACACATACATGAAAACATGAAGCAGGGATGGTGTGGACAAGCATACAAGGATTTGTTGTGGAGAGCTGCATCTGCTACAAATGTTAGGGATTTTGAAAAGTGTATGTTGGAACTTAAGACGGTGAATCCTAAGGCACATAAATGGTTGAACAAGATACCAACATAACATTAGGCTATATCTCATTTTTCAGGTAACACATAAATGCTGGGACTAACCGTGTAATTTTCTTAATGCCATCACAATTTTTACTGCTTTCATATTTATGAGTATTAGGTATAGTTTTATAGCATTAAATAATATTATATTTTTTGATTTGTAGGTAGAGCCAAATCTGATTTATTTCTCAACAACATCTGTGATATCTTTAATGGTAAAATAGTTAGAGGTAGGGACAAGCCAGTGATTACACTTTTAGAGTACATCAGGGAGTATTGCATGAAGAGAATTGTGAATGTACAAGATGTGATTGATAAATGTACTGGTCCTTTGACCCCTACTGCAACCAGAATAATGGAATCCATCAAGAAAGAAGCTCATTTGATGAAGGTGCAATGGATGGAGCAAATAAGTATCAAGTTTTAGGTTCACTTAGTGATCAGTGTGTTGTGGATGTAGTGAGTATGACATGTTCATGTAGGAAATAAGAATTGACAGGGATTCCTTGTAAGCATGTTGTTGCAGCTTGTTGGAATATGGCTTTAAATGACCGGGCGGCACCACCCCCAGAAACTTAGGTAAATCCTTGTTATTGGTTGAGTACATGGAAGAAAGCATACTCTCACAAGATACAACCAATTTGTAGGACCAAGTACTGGGAGAAGTCCACATGTCCAGCAACACTTTTGCCACCCAAGCATCATGTCCAGGTAGGCCGACCAAAGAAGAAAAGAAAAAGGTCCAAACATAAGGATGAACCATTTGTGAAAGATGGTAAACTGAGTAGGAAAGGAAGAACCATTACATGTCAATCATGCAGAAACACTGGACACAATAAGGCAACATGTAAGGGACAAGGTCGAAAGGCAACAACAGGTAGTTATTTCAGCTTCAAGCTATAAGTGTGTCTTTGATCTAAACATCATCGAACAGGTTACGGGGATTTTTCTTTTTTTCTTTTTTTTTTGATGTAGCTGGCAACAATGCAGAAGGTAGTGGTAGTGCATCTAGGCAAGCACAACAAACATAACCTGCAGTTGCTCAAGATGGTTCAGGTGGATGAGGTGTTGGTGCTATTATAGGTTTGTTATCCGTCCTGCTTAACGCATCAGCGACAACATTCACCTTTCCTGGGTGATAACGAATAACACAATCATAATCACTCAGAAGTTCAATCCATCTACGCTACCTCATATTTAGCTCTTTCTGATCCAAAATATATTGTAGCTTTTGTGATCGGTGTATACCTTACACATTAGTGCCATAACAATAATGTCTCCACATTCCAAAGAGCAAAAACAACCGAACCCAATTCTAAGTCATGGTCGATAGTTTTCTTCATTCTTTCCAGGGGGGGGGGGGGGAAGTCGCCTTAAGGCGTACGCAATCACCTTTTCTCGGTGCATCAAAACAGCTCCAAATCCTTTAGGGATGCATCACAATACACAATAAAGTCTTTGCTTCCTTCGGGTAGTGATAATATTGGCGCACTACACAATTTCATCAATAAAGTTTGGAAATGCCTCCTCTTCCGTCGTCGCCCACACTACGACTTATTTTTCTGAGTGATTTTAGTTATTGTTTTTGGATATTTATAGAAAAAAAAACTCCTAATAAACCTTCGATAATAACCTGCCAAAACCACAAAGAATTGTCGCACTTCCGTTGGTGTAGTCGGTGCAGCCTAATTTTTAATGGCTTCGATCTTCTCAGGATCAACATGAACTCCACTACTATCAATCACATGGCCAAGGAATTACACAGAATCAAGCCAAAAATCACATTTTCAAAACTTAGCGTACAACTCTATAGCGAAAATCAAGATAGTCCTTCAAACGTATCACCATTTTCTTCTTTAATTCTGAATAAAACGGAATGTCATCAATGAATACAATCACGAACTTATCAAGATACGGCTTGCACACGCAATTCATCAAATCCATGAATACTGCAGGTGCATTAGTCAGTCCAAAAGGCATTACTTGAAACTCATAATGTCCATAATGAGTTCTAAACGCTATAATTGGAATGTCTCCTCGCGGGATACAAGTTGATGATAACCAGACCGTAGATCAATCTTTGAATAAACACTAGAACCTTGCAGCTGATCAAATAAATCATCAATCCTCAGTAATGGATATCGATTCTTGATCATCAACTTGTTTAGTTTTTGGTAATCAATGCACATTCAGAATGATCCATCCTTCTTCTTCACGAACAAGACCGGAGCTCCCCACGGTGACGAGCCCGGTCGAATAAAACCTTTCTCCGACAACTCTTGCAGTTGCTTGGACAACTCCTTCATTTCAGATGGTGCTAAATGATATGGCGCACGCGCCACAGGGGCAGCACCGGGCATAAGATCAATACCGAATTCAACTTCCTGGGGTGGCGGAGTCCCGGTAATTCATGATGAAATACCTCGGGAAATATCTCGTTAAAAAAAAAAAATTTTTTTTAAACAGGAACATCTTCTAATCGCTTCTCCTTCGATTCTTGTTCAGTTACTTGAGCTAAGAATAGCTCACAACCCTTCTCGATATACTTTTGAGCCTTAATGCAAGAAACGATCTTCAATCGGGAATTATTTCTATCGCCTTCGATAACCAACGTCTTACCTTCCAGGGGAATCCTAACCTTTTTCTCTCCACACAAAATAGCAGCATCATATCGTGATAACCAATCCATCCCAATAATGATATCAAAACTTCCTAGTTCTATTACCATTAAATCGATTGGAAAAGAACGGTTTAAAAGATTAAGTGTACATCCTATTAATACATTATTGGTACTTACTACTTTTCCATCGGCCAATTCGACTTCATAGCTAGTATCTAACTCAACCGGTTCAATATCAATAAGCGTACTAAAATTTGTAGACACACAAGTTTTATCGGCACCCAAATCAAAATAAAAAGCAGTTGGCATATCGTTGTTGAGTTAAGAACCGTACTAGAATGGACTTTGGATCTTGCTGAGCCATCTACAGCTCCTAACTTGTAAACATCTCCCGTTATTCCACTTGTCCATTCTTTTTTTCAACTTAGGGCAATCTCTCTTTCGGTGACCCTTTTCATTGCAATTAAAATAAGTCACATCCTTTCTGTCGAGGCTCAAACAAGCAGCAGTCTTGTGCCCCAACTTACCACACTTACCACATTTCCAACAATCCCCACCATGCTTCTTATTCTTGCACTTTGGACAAACTTCGTTGTCATTTGGTGCAACATTGGTCATAGCTCCAGCGTTAGCCCTTCTTTGGTTTTGTGCTGACATTGTAATCCGTGTCTGTTTCACCATGACCACCACGGTCTCCTTCCACCTTTCCATCCTTTTCACCTTCCAGAAACCTCATCATCTTGTCTTGTATTATTTGCCCCATGAGCTGGTAAGCCATACGGACAGCTTCATCAATACCAGCAGGCCTCGATGATGTCACATCACCACGTAATCTTTGACCAACCACAAATATACTACTCACCTTACTTGTTTCAGCTCCCAACCATTCTAGGACACAACAAGGCCAAATCAGGAATCGGTTTGTATACCCATCATATCAGATCCCTTGTACATCAAGTTGTACAATTCTTGCACCAGCCTATTGCAATACACAACGGAGTAAAAATTTCCTCGGTCATCCACTTTCTCACCTCAGTCCATGGAGTACCATTAGCAGCATCCCAATGCTCATAGAACAATTTTTTCTTCCACCAAGTCAATGTAAGACCTTGGAGAGTAGCATCGTTGTAAAATTTCACCTTATCCTTTCTTGGCAAATCACTGATTCGAACACAGATTCTAGGTTGTCTCAAACCACTGACATAATCTCCGGGGGAAGGGACCACCATTGTACCTTCGGAGCTTTAAAAGGTTGTTGGGTTCCACACTTCATAATGTACATAAGTACACCCAGTAATTTCAAGCGCTGCCGGTCCAGCACTACCAACCCCAGCACCACCGGCTCCACTACCACCGGCTTTATCACCACCGGCTCCGCGGTTCATATTTTCCATAAATTCAGCCATAGATACGGCAACTTGTTCCCTAATAACCTCGCGCATACGTGCCTCAGACATTGCTTTTGGCGGCATGATTCTGTTACAACACAAATCAAATCATAATGAGTATTCATTTAATGATTGTATTAAGCAGAAGGAGCAATTTAGAAGAAACAAGAAAAGAAAGGTAACAACAACACAACATAGAATTAGAACCAAAAGATAGTCATTTCATTAATCACAAACAAGTTACAAGTTGCATTGTCATACATTACATGTCACCATCTAATGCTATACAACTCCAAAAGACTAGTTCTACTAGCTAACATCGCAATTTAGTTAGTGATTTACAAAAGATACTACTAATGATAAACTAATCTACTAAGAGTCACTAGGTGGTCCACGTGACTCGGAAGGTCCCTTAGTCCCATCAGAAGATAAGTCTTCAATTCTTCTCTGAGCACTCGATAATCCTCATCATCAATTGGCGGCTTTGGAACAGCCCAATACAGAAAACCAAATTCAAGTAAAATAACTTGTTCCACCTTGAGATACATGCAACCTCCTCTCAGCCATGTCACGCTCCATATGAGCCACCCACTTAGTCTCATCTCACCCAACTTTTTTCTTCAATATGGCATCTCCCCGCTTTCCAATACCGACACCCTCTCGAGAACATTACCCAAAGCACGCTCGACATTCTCCAAATCATGATTAAGTAACTCCCTTTATTTCTCCCTAATTTTATTCTTGGATTTGAGAAGAGCAATCTCAGTTTGACATGTACCCCACTTAGCATCCATCTCTCTAGCTCGAGCACGTGACGCCTCTAAATCACGCCTCAGAGCCCACGGTGCTAAATCGTCAATTATTAGATGAGTCACGAGCAGAAGATGACTCACCCATCTCAAATAGACCTCTCGGGAAGGTACGAGTGGCATAAGGCTTTTGGGTAATAGTCCCAGCAGTAGCCTCGGGTGCAACATCGACCTCCTCGTCCTCTGACTCAGAATCGGATGACACAGAATCAGATGACACATCTCCAGGTGGCGGGGTTTTGTCACCCTCCACCTCATAAAGGAAATATAACTCAGCATCATTGTCGAGCTCATCTTAACCCTTTTCTACCTGTTCTTCTCAGTTATTCCTCTTCGGTGATCTCTTCAAATCCTTCATTGTCATAATCAACCAAATCAATATCGTCGGGAATGTCAACCATTTCGTTGGGATCATGGATATCCATAACTTGGTTCGGCTCGGGAACAACTGGGTTCACTTCGGGAATAGCTTCGTTCGGCTCGTTAAGATGATTAGGGTTCTCCATGACAATCTGCGTCGTATAAATATCTCGTATTGGTATTAAATAATTACATAATTAACATTTATATTCAAATAAATGAAAATTTCATTCTATAACATATATAATAATATATATTATAATATATATATATATATATATATATATATATATATATATATATATATATATATATCGATAAATAAATCCTTCTCATTCTTGTCCATTGGTAATTCGGAGATTTCGCTTGCACAGTTATAGTTAAAAGATTTCAAAAATCCTTTCGTTCATTTTTTTTGAAAATCTTTTGTTCTCTATAACTTAAGCTCTGATACCAATCTGTAACACCCCCATTTTCATATATCTCAGCGGAAGGGTCATTTGGGGTGCTACGTCATAATATAACAACTCAAGCATAGAAAACGACTCGAAAAGAGACGTTTTTAAATACATTCATTCGAAATAAAAGTTTACATCATAGGTCCCAAATTGTTTCATAATTCATACAACATTTTGCAAATCATCTTCGAATGAATTTTATTTAATGGGCCTTCAAAACATTTAGGTTTCCATAAGCGACAACCAAATTCTCCATCGCCGAATTACCTTCAAGGACCTGAGATAAAACATGCTAAAATGTCAACAATAATGTTGAGTGAATCCATAGAGTTTATATATATAAATAATAAAATTTCCGAACACAAGTATCATTTCTCAATATTCATCAGGATATAACGATGTGGCCAATAACTTATATCGGGGAATTAGTTAAAAGTCACATACATTGAACGTTAACCATCTAATTATGTTTGGGGTTCCCAACAAGGTAGCCTACTATACACCCTCGCTATTAGTGCAATATATATTCTCTATACAACGCATCCGTTTGTGTCATATTCTCGACACTTTACGATAGCTAGTCGTCACGCTTAGAGTGGCAAGCCTCCAAATAATACTTATCATGTATAAGCTACCTACCATTTCCTGGTATTAACAATTCATGATTTCCGCAGGTCCTTTTATCTAGCGAGTTTAAGCTAACTTAAAGTAATAATTGAGGCAACTAGCATACAATTCTCACGTTGTTCTATATTAAAAACAAGCATGTTATCTCCCTCGCGAGTTTAATAAACAATTAAAGTGTAAAAAAGCGAGGGCAACTCACTAGTGATGTCGGATGAAAATCGATGAAAAAACACCCTTTCGGAAGTCGGCACGTCCTATCAACCAAGACCTCTACAAATTGTAACGGTCTTAGGTTTCAAGTCGTAAAAATTAACGAAAAGACACATAAATTAAATAAGTAAATGTATAACATGTAGTATTTATAAGATGATCATGCTTTTGCAACATATTTATTTCACACTTAGATTTTTCTAGGTTTTAAACTGTTTTATTAAGCACTTTACTAAGTAATGTCTAAATTAGCTCAAAAGCCCAATAGCCCATTAAGCAAGCCATTAAAGTTTATTATATTGATCTTATTACAAGGTTTAGGGTTTTGGGACGGGGTGTAACGTTTAGGGTCTAGGAAGTAATTAGTGTATGTTTAGGGTTTTAAGAATAGGATTAGTTATGGTTTAAGGTTGAAAGAATATGTTTATAGTGTAGAATCTGTGTTTGGATTAGGTTTAAGGTTTTTAGAACTAGGTTTAAGTATCGGGTTAGAATTTAGGGACAAGAATATTAGGGTTTATGGTTTGTAGTTTTTGTAATTCATGAAATGGAATGAAAATGTAGAGCATTGCTTGCTTGTAACTTGTACTTAATGGGTTGTATAAGATTCCTTAGGAAAACGGAGGTAAAACGGCTATTTTGAATATTGTGCATTAATGACTTGTACATTATGCTTTAAAAGACTTGTATTTTATTTTAGAGGGAAATTATATTCAAATGAGATGCTATATAACTTGTACATGAGCTTTGATTACTTGTACATTCATCTTGAATGTTTACATTACCCAAAATTAGGGTTTAGGCATAAATGTTAACGGTTTAAGCTCATTTGGTATTATCGTCGTGAAAACTTTGTTAAATGAATAACGTATATGATAAAATGGATATTAGATTGTTGACTTGACATATTAGGACATTTACTTGATGTAAACATAGATAGATTAGGCATAGGTCGTTGCGTGAACTTGTTTACTTTAGAAATATAAACTATGATACGTAATGGAATGGAATGAAACGAAATTTTATTCTCGTGAAAAAGTAGTACTTAATATAATACATAGAGATTATATTGATGAAATACTAGAAAGTTATGGGTTGTTATACAATTCCATGCTACTCATGCAAGGATTGTGACATAAATTATTCCCGAGCCTACTAAAAGAAGAAAGTCAAGCAAAGTGACTTTTGATCCTCTCAAAAATCTCAAGGGTGTTCCATCTCTTACTCCAGAAGAACAAGAGGCTGCAAACATTATGCAAGCTCTTAAAGAAAGCAAGAAGACAAGCAAGAGTATGCCAGGGTACTGGAGGCTCTAGTGAAGGAACTGGTACTATATCAGGGGTCCCGATGAGTCCACAGTATCTCTGCTACCTCATGTGAAGGAACTAGTTACAAAAACCTGGGGTTCCGATGAGAATAAATGATATAAATGTAGAAATGTTATTCTTGAGAAGGGTTCAAAACAAGAAAGTGAATACTCTGAAGAAGACAAACTTGATGATGAAGAGAAGGATGATAAGGAAGGTGATGCTAATGATGAATGTGGAAACTAGAAGGGGGATTGAATAGTTTACAGGTTCGTTGTATGTTTTAAAAGTTTGCTTTCAAAAATATTTAGATCCGAGTTATATGTTTAACCAATCTACAATATGAACAAGCAATAACCATATAAACTAAAACTAGATAACAACAATAATAATGTAAAGAGATAAGGAAAGAAACAGCCAAACCAAGACACCAAGATTTTATAGTGGTTCGGCTACGAAGCACCTCTTCGCCCTACTCCACTCCCCGAGTATCCGACTCTAGATTTCACTATGTCAACAAGCTCTCTTTAGGCGGAGAAAACTGTTTACACGTCACTTACATTATTTTCTGATACTAAGCTAGATGTCAAGTCCTAATCTTAGCTAGAACCAATCTACCACTTCATAATCAATACACAATCACTAGATCTACACTATCGGATTTACACACTATCCGAATCACACAAATACACAAGATAATTACAATAGAGGTTTGGTACTTAGAAGAAAGGAGGAGAGATCACTAAATAACACTTCGTTTCTTGGCGAATATGAGTGTTCTTCTCTTGCACTTGAAAGAAAGGGAAGAGATGAGAAAAAGAGATTAGATCACTTGAAACAAGATCAAGAGATGTTAGTGATCAAGATATTTAGTGAGAGAAAGAAGATTTTTAGAGAGAAAGAAGTGAGAGAAAATTCATGCAAAGAGGTCTGATTTTCAGCAAGGGGTGGAACAGTATTTATAGGCAGGAAAAGCTAACGGTAACTGGCAGCAGTCCCAGCGGTCCCATATATATAAGGGGGCCGCCAGTAGACTCTGCTCCTTTTTTGTGTTTTTGTGGGGAAGGTTG
Source organism: Tanacetum coccineum (assembly GCA_026074375.1). NCBI lineage: Eukaryota > Viridiplantae > Streptophyta > Magnoliopsida > Asterales > Asteraceae > Tanacetum > Tanacetum coccineum. The sequence continues at coordinate 15,763 of BQNB010086459.1, read as the reverse complement.
TATCAGGCAGAAAGCTATGTTTTGGGGAAAATTAAATTTCAATTTAAGTTTTTAATAAAACTTTTCTTTTAATTAGAAAAATATTTTATATATTATATTTTGTGGAAAATTATTTTGTAAAAATGTAATGGATGAGAGAAAAAATATTTTCATATCACTAATCATGTGTTATAATTTGTTGTTCATACTTAGCTGGTCACTAATCTTAGAAATGGAATTTTACGATTAATAATATGTAAACGTTTTTATATTTTGTTATTATCAAAACGTTGAGAGGTCAAAAAATATAAATAATATTTTTAGACATTATTTGTATTAACAATCTCCCTCTTTTTGATGATGACAAAATATAAACTCATTTTAAATAAAATTAAAGATGTCAAATTATTAAATGAGTTATGTTCCATTTCTCCCCCTTTTTGTCGAATTCAAAAAGAATGATCGTCGAGTTGTCGAAGGAAGAAAGAAATCGACGATATCAAGACTCCCCCTTGATGTATGCTCCCCCTTGTTCGGGGCACCAAGGGATCGATCTTACGAAAATTGTATGCTACAAAACAAAGTTAGAAGTACAAGTGCAAGACAAATATCTTTCAAGTTAACACATTGTATTCAATTTAACAAAAGAAGGTTTCATTCAATCAACAAGAAACTCATACACTAGCACATCCAACTAATACATTCAACATAAAATTTAAAAATTAGATCTTAATAAGAGCTAAGACACATTCATACGACATTTGTATAAATCATTACAATAGAAAGTAGATAATCATAAAGACATAATAAGGCATAGATCTACACTAGTTGATTCTTGAAAGGTAGAAGATGCCATAATCAAAAGAGGGGTTGTTTATTATTAAGCTTTTGAGATTGTTCAATTATGGTGAGGAGGTTGTTATTGAGGATGGAAATTGAGTGAAAGGACCAATGATGAGAGATTTGATACGGTTAAGGTCATCTTTTAATGTATCGAATAGATTTCAGGTATTCAAACAACAATGACAGAATTCTGAATGAAGGTTTACTTGATCTAAGGAAGGTGGGGAGATGCATGGTGAGGTATGAGGTGAAGGATTTGTGGCATCAATTTCTTGTTGGAGATTAATCTCAAGAAGATTAGATAAGTGATAAAGTTCATGTGCTATTTGGTTTGGAGATGGGTTTTGTAGAGGTGAAAAAGATGATGAAGAATTGGTTGTAGAATGAGAGGTAGGTGTATTCCTATTAGGTGGAGGAAATGGTAGAAGATTGTGACTTAGTCTCCAAGGCTCAAGAATGGCCCTTCGGTGTTTTCTAGAGTAGTCATGAGTGGATTTGCTAGAGGATGACATTAAGATCTTGATGAAAAGATGTAGAAGAGAAGTGTAGATTGATATGGAGGAGAATGATGGTTATATAGAAGTATTTTGGGAAAGGCATGGTATTGGAGAATGAGGATTCTAGGAAGTGTTTTGTCTAGAAAGGAAAGGATGGTTGGACCTAAGTAGAATAGGGTCAGAGTTGCAGAAAAAGAGGGGACAGGAAAATTTTGTGTTTTCCAGATGGCGGTCCCTTTTATCAGTGGCGGTCCCATATATATTAGGGAGCTGCCCTATATTTAAGGGGACCGTTTTCTGGAGATTCGCAAAATTTTCCAGAAGTTTTAATTTTTAGAGTGGTTAATAAGAATTAGAAGGGTGATTATGGCATTTCTAGTACTTCAAGAATCACATAATACATCTAAAGGAGGGAATAAGTCATGTAATGTGCTCAAGATGAAGCATATAAATGACTAAAATGTCTACTAAATGTCACATAGCAA
>BQNB010086458.1:0-25769 GCA_026074375.1 Tanacetum coccineum | reverse complement strand
ATTTCAATTCACACTTCTTTCTTTCATAAAATGTCGACATCTACTAATACTACTTTCGAGTTTGATGTAAACCACAACGGAGAATTCAAACTTAACCCACTAACCTACCAAGATGGTTCAGTACTAAATATTAATGTTCTTCCAATGGATTTTGAAGATATGGTTAGCTTTCTAAAAAGAAAAATACCTAGACGATTCACTACTCTTTATTACACGTTGCCACCAAACAACACGTGTTAAGGTATGAAAGCAATTAAGAATGATTATGATACTAATGTTATGTACGACATTGCAAAAGTTGCTGGGAAGCTCCAGATTTTCGTTTCTCATAAACCCATAAGATTAAGCATTGTGTTGATTCCAAACGATGGCTCTTTAGAAGAATCATTTGCAGGTATCATTTTCGAAGAAACTAAAATAAAACAACAAGAATCACTCAGGTATCTACATCAAATGCAGAAACAAAAAAATAAAAAGTTCGATTACTATGAATTTCTTGGTAAACTAGGATTTATTAATAGAACAAAACCTACTACACCCTACACGCAAACCATTTTCAATTTTGTGGTTCACAATAATGGCCAATTGGTGATCGATCACAAAAAACACATTGTACGTCAACGGTGGAACAATGAACATCACCATTCTAAGAATGAAACTAGAAGAGATGAAACAATATTTGTTTTATATTATTGGTACAAAGATTCATGCTCTTTATAATAAAAAAACACAATGGATTTTCAATAACCGTCAAACTTAGAAACAACTATGATATGCATGTCATGTTTGATATATCTTCAGCACATGGCAAATTGGAAATTTACATTGACCACGTCGGTGTTAATTTTATTATAGCGAAGTATATATTCCTAAATGCCAGCTTGACAGAAATGATGAACCATGTCATTACTGACTACACAAGTGAAGGTGAAGATGATAAAAGGGAGGTAACACAAAATGATTACACTTTCGATCAAATGGTTAAATGGGCGGAACAAGAACACTTTGAAGACGAGGAAACTAAAGAAGTTCAACGTAAAATAACAATGCAGATGAATCTTATGTACTAATATTCATGTAACTCAATATGCATCACATATGTATTAAGAATGTCTTTTCAATGTACACACTTTGTTCCTCTTTTTCGATCAAAACAACTCATGAAAATTCAATAATTCAGTACGGAGCTTCATAAAACAACTCAATGACAATTGATAAAGACTACTCAATGACAATTGATAAAGACTAATCAATGACAATGTCGATTATCTCTTATAAATGTACGAGATATTTGACATGATTTGACAGTGCATTTGACTTTTTCAGGCTATTGATAAAGATTGTCCATACTATTTCCCCTATTTCAACTAGGTTATCATCTATAATAGAATCTTGTCTCTCACACACTTCTTCTTTCTACTTAAAAACTCTATGGCTTATTCTGCAAATAAAACACGTAAAACAATTGTTTACAAACTACAAAGGGAGCTTGAAGCTAAGGCCACACATGCAAATCAGTTGTTGTGCAACTTAACTCGTTATTTTGAGCTAATGTGTAGCCGTGAGATACAAATGACGATGTTGCAAAATATGCCTACAATGAGCCTTAATAGCTACGGATTACATGCTCTACTCATGACCCATGAAGCGGATATACGTACCACAAACAACTTGATCATAGCAAGACAGGAATTGTTGAGAAGCATTGCTGCAAAGCAAAATTTCATTAACAGTTACATGGCAATATAGGTTCTAGAATTAGGTTGCTTAAGACCACCTGGCCAACCATGTGTGTTGTTGTTTGTTGTTGTTTATTTTTCAAGTGGGATAAATAAGGTTGCCAATCTACTAGATTATATTTGGTTTTTCTACTATGTATTGTTTTCAATGGATAAATGTGAATCAATTGCTTATTATTCGTACTATTTATTTAAAGAATTGCAAATTTTTATAATTTATAAAACATACGAATTAAAGAAAACATACACAACCTATAAGTGACAATCATGTACATTAACAACATGACAATGCTTACAATGCATTATCAAATTTAAAGTTATAATAAGAAATTCAAACTTAAATATAATAATTTAACAATTCATTTGCTTTTAACTGCAGGGGACATGACAATAAAGTAACACTGTTATTTATCATTTAGAAATTTACAAGATATATGACATGATTTGACAATTCATTTGCTTTTTAATGCATCAGATAAGACTACTCAATGACAGTGTTATTTATCACTTAACATTTTTCTTGATTATATGACATGATTTGACAATACAGATATTTTTTACTGCAACGGATAAGACAACTCAATGACAGTTTTGTTTATCGCTTAAAATTTCACGCGATTTATGACAATATTTGACAAATCATCAGCTTTTTCTGACATTGAATGACTAATGACTGCAAATGTCATAAAATTATAGCTTATATTAGAGACATAACTTGAGGACTCTCAGTCTCAAACTAATTTATCAATCACACAAATTGTTAATTGTATTTTCTCATTTTCTACCATGGCTACTAACCCAAATGACGTTAGATTAACTGTCCTTATGGCACTACAAGAAGCTCATGATGAAGAGGCTTGTCTGGAGGAACAAATGTTAAGCTTGATGCATCGCTTCGCTGATAGATTTACCAACCGTAGGCCAGAAATTAACAGGCTTATGACATTACCAGATCACCCACTTATCAAATATGGTCGCTACGCCCTAGGGTGCATAACAGGGGCGAACATGAGAAAGGCTTCATACTTGAAAATGGCCAGGGATGAGTTGCTGAGGAGCATGGAAGAAAAGCGAGAATTGATCAAGAACTACAAAGAAATGTAAAAGCTTTATTGCTTAACGCCAGTTTGCTAACCATGTATGTCGTTGTTTGTTGTTGTTTTTATGTTTTTAAATCGTCTAAATAAGGTTAGACATGTACTCTTGTATACATCTGGTGTTTCCTATGTTGTAATGCTTTTAATGAGTACCGTTAATTTTAAATTTCAATTATGACTTTGAAAAATACAAAAAAAAAATTATCCAAATGTAAAGAACAAAAAAAATTAATAAATACGCCCAAGTGACACACTTTGCAACATCATATCTTATTCATATTAAAACTTTTACTAACAAATATTACTTCATTGTGTAGCACTGATCAAAGAGAAAACAAATGACCAAAAAATAAAAATATAAACAACGTATAGATATGCTAAAACGTTCACAAACATTCCCGATATCGCTACAAAACCAAAACCATAAACCCTTAAAATACCCTAAACCCTAATAATACCCAAAACCCTAAACCCTAAATAAATATAGCACGATTTCCAACTCCCAAAAAAAAACCATCGCTACGGTAACTGCGCGATGTATGACGTGGCAAGTATAAATTATTATTTTTTGGTTAATATCAACTTCCATTCATGGCCGAACACGTGTTCTTTGAGGTCATATCTACAAAACATGCGCGATGTACAGTGTTAGAATGGAAATATCAGTTTGACTGGGTCTCTGCAGGATAACACGAGTTCCAAGGGGTTATTTCGGTAAAAAAACGCAATATTTTGCATCCGGTATAGATTAAATTTGGATGTTCGATCAATGTATGATTCTAATACTACGTGAACTGTTACAAACCAATGAGCATCATCAGAGCCACCACAATTAAGGGGCATCATAATCTTTCTAGTCAATTAACTTTTATAGTTACGTTTGTGTATTTATGCTATATATGTAAATGTCTCTTTTTTGTAAATCTCATTAGTAAAATCTTATAGCTTGACAAACTTTAAATCAGAAACCGCGACTGAATTCGGATGTGATTTTATAGCTTGACAAACTTTAATCATGATATACAGATACAACAACTGAGCTTAACTCGTACAGTCGTACACGAGGAGTATTTGATATCTGAAACCGCGTTGATAGTTTAAGTGACAAGTGCACTTGTTTACTTGTCCTAGCTACATACGGAGTATATATTAGTCTTGATCAAAGCTCGAACTAAACTTGGATATCACGAAAAAGTACAAGATTTTACTTGGTTTTAAATATATTTAATACATATGGGACTTTAACATGGCCCAATTCAAAACCAACCGCAACATGGACTTTACAGCTCAATCCTAAAATTCAACAAATTCGAACTCTCCATCACCTTATAAATAATAACTCAAACAACACTTTTAATCACATCATACAAACACGAAGAAACAAAGTTCTTAAGAGAAAGAAAGAAAGAACAATGGCAGGATTGAAATTAATGATGGTTGTTCTGGTGGTTTTTACGGTTGCGTCTTTCCAACTCCAATCGACCGTGGCTCAAAAAAGGCAAGTCATTTAGTGTCGTTTGTAGTTTTTATATTCTGTAATCTCGTATACAATGTCACATCCGGAAAGAAATTTACAAGAGGCGCCAACGACCATGAAATCGTGTTACATGATCTCGAGAGGTTGAGTTAAACGCGCCCAACAGATTCTACTTTCAATACTTCTAGTGTAACTTTAGAAGTAGTTCACTTATGAACATGTTGATTTTATGAATACATGTGCATTGGCCCTCACTTAGTATAATGTAGTGATATTATTGTAGTTTATGATTCTTTTATAACATATGTACCTATGTGATATGAAACTAACATTTACCATGATAACAGGCATGTTGTTGGAGACGCCTTAGGATGGACTATTCCGCTCAACGGCGAGGCCACATACACCACGTGGGCTTCCCAACAAACATTCAACGTCGGGGATACTCTCCTTTTTAACTTCCCAACTGGATTTCATACCGTGGCAGAAATTTCACAGGCAGCGTACGGCCCATGCTCCTCCATTAACACCCTCTCATTCTACCCAATCGGGCCTGCCACCGTCACCTTGACCCGGCCTGGAGCACATTACTTTATTTGCACGGTAATAAGTCATTGCCAAATTGGTCAGAAATTAACCATCAATGTATCACCCGCTAGAACAAGTGCTAGTAGTCCTAACAAGTGCTTAGGTAGTTCGCTAAGGTCCTCAAACTCCGTACGTCAACCCATCGCTACTACCTCCAACATCATCTGAGCAATCACAGCCTCTGGACAGCGGATCAACCACCATTGCGTAGCACAATCTTCTCGGATTTAACACCGTGGCGTCCTTCACTTATCCGTTGGCGACTCTTTGTGCTTTCATTTTTAGATCAAAATAAAATATATATTGAATAATGTATATTGCATTTGTGGATGTTTTTTATATGTCATTATTTTGCTATGTGTTCTTTACTTCTTTGTATTGTTTGTATGATTACTGCTTATGGCTTGTTTGTTTAATTTTTTTATCAAGTCATGTACAGTGCCTTTCTAGATATATCTTTTCTGTTTGTATATGATATATGACTGTTTGTTTTATGTGCTTAATAGTGTGTCTTAATTAAAGAAAATTACTTTTATACCCTGAAAAACAATTATGTGTGATTATATGTGAAAAAATGGGAGGGTAAACATGTAAAATTATGATTTAAGTCATGGACTTAATATGGAGACCCTCCTCCTCATGGCTATTTGTTAATTTTAAGCACAAAACAAACAAGTCTTTAATGACTTAATTCATTTACCAAATATTTAATTAAGACTCATTAACGCTTTGTTCTCGAGTTTTGAAATAAAAAGAAGAGAAGATAAGTGATAAAAAATAGGCTGAAAAGAAGAGGAGAGGAATGAAATTTAACTTTTTATTTCGTGTTCCCGAGTTAGATCCGAAGTTAGAGAGAAAGGTAAGAAAAACTAATGATTTTACAAGCTTAACCTTTGTTATATGAAAAATTATTTTATATGTTAGGGCATTTAAGTCATTTTATTAATAACAAGTTTCCTTATTTATCTTCTCTCCAAATCATCTCACTTTTTGGAAGAAGATTTTAGAGAGAAAGTGAACCAAATTTACTCTCTATCTCTTCTCTCTTCTCTCCTTTAAAACACTCGGGAACATGGATTTATTTTGATTTTCTCTCACTTCTTTTCTCTTCTTTCAAAAATATAACTCGGGAACGCAGTGTAAGTCTTTATCAAACACTACCTTAGTCTAAAAAAATTACAATCATTTTGCATCTAATTCATGATAACATAGGATTCACATTAAAGGACTTTTGCAAAAAAATGATTAAAGTAGAAACACTTTTTTTTTGGGTAAAAGGGAATTCCCTGGTAAAATATATTAATCACATCAAAAAAACGTTAAGAACAAAAGAATGTGGCTGAAGTACCACATTAACCTCGAGCAAAACATTCGAACCACCCTAAGCCATTGGTGACATGCCACACAACGACAAACCAGATAAATACATCAACAATAACACAAATAGGAAAAAACCAACGGATTGAACAAAAATCCCCGAAACTATCCCAAAGTTGCTCAACGGGGGTATATTAAGCCAATTGATACTGCCTCCTTAAAAAACCTTCTCAGGAAAAACCCGATGGGAAAAACCCCGGAGAAGGAAAAAAGATTACAGCTCTCAAATGGCACTTCAGTCTCGAACCATACACAACCATAGACAACGATGAATCCTCCAACAACCAATGCGGAAAGAAGCTATCCATTAGGGTCATGATATATAAAAGAATCATGTAACTTCCAAAGATGCATAAAAGACATCTTAGTCTTCGTCTTTTTGAACCTACATGTGAGAAGCTTAAGTCGAACCATGATCTTGATGCAATTGATAATCTGATTAGATGACCTCTTTTGATTCTTGAACAACCGATAATTCCTTTCTTGCCAAATGAAATAAGTAGAGGCCGCAAACACGAGCTTAGCAATCACACTTCTAGTAGTTTTCTTCTTGGACATAGGAATGATATGATCAATAATAGCGTTAAGAGAAGCCGCCACCCTAGGAGTTCCAGCATAGATCTTTATATGATTCCAAACCTGCAAAGAGAAAACACATTCAAAGAAAAGGTGGCCATGTGAATCCCACTGAAACAAGTTTAAGTTAGTATTGCTACTAACATCTCATTGTCTTAGATTATCTTGAGTCTTCAATTTTCTTTTGATGACAAGCCATAAGTGAAATGCATGTCGAGAAATACAATTCGAAAACCAAACCACATCACACCAACTAATCTCATCACCTCTAGGACGAATACATTCCCAAACCGACGACACATAAAAATCCATGGCAGTCCCAGAAGAATCACGCCATTCTAACTCATCCACAGCATTAGAGACAATATTATGAACCACAATAGTAGCAAGGGCCAATAGCTTAGCGATCCAGTCATTAGGCCAATACATTGACCTTAATACCCAAAACCTTGATCATAGTAGACATATCAAACCCCGCTCTATGAATATCACGAGCTGAAACAATCTTCGAGAGAGGGCTAATAGGGCACCAATGATCAAACCACACAGAAACCTTCGAACCATCACCAATTCTATACCAAATGAATTCCCAGATAATAGGACGGATTTGAAAAACTTTCCTCCATCCCCACGCCATGTTGCCTCTTATAAGGACATCCCAAAAATTTCGACCTTTCAATTTATAAGCATGGATCCATTTCACCCACAAAGATTCCTTAAGCGAAAGAAGACTCCAAATATTAGAAACCATAAGCGCCTTATTAAAAATATCAAGACGACGTAACCCAAGACCGTCTTCTTTCTTAGGAAGGCAAACAACCTCCCAAGCAACTTTAGCTTTAACCGCCCTACGCAATATTCCATGCCTCCAACAAAAACGCACGATAGTTTGCTCCAATATACAAAAACACGGGAAGGAAGAGTAAAAACAGAAGCTCAGTACACATGCATAGAACCAATAACCGATTGAACCAGTTGTAGCCTCCCAGCAGCCGAAAGAGATTTATTTTTCCAATCATTAATACGGTTTTGAACTTTCTCAATAAGCTCCCTGCAATCCCGATAAATAAGTCTAGAAGAAATCAACGGAACACCCAAATATTAAAAAATATATCTGGTAAGATAAAAGTTTCATGTAGAAAACTATCTAATTAAAAAACAATTCAACCATTCATTTTATTTTCATCTAATAGTTTAAATCAATTCCTATTTTAATTTAATTAAAAAACTTATTTTCATTCTATTTTTTTAATATTAAATATCTCACAAACCGTTAATCGTTACGCAAAACGGAACATACCATCGCGACGAGAATTAAATTATCTTTCTATAGATGGGCACTTTTATATAATTTCGACGAACTTTTTTTTTGATTTTTTTTTCAGTCACGTTTGAAAAAATCACATGTGATTTCATAAAATCACATGTGATTGTGATACAAATCACATGTGATTTTTTCCGACGCGAGTGAAAAAAAAAATCAAAAAAAATTCATCGAAAGTATTTAGAACTGCCCCTCTACAGAAAGATAAAAAAATATTCGTCGCGATGGTGTAATTTTTTTTCGTTTGACTATTTACCGTTTACAAGATATTTTATTTTTAAGAAAAAGTGGAAAGTGGGTTTTTTTATTTTGATGAAAAAATGAGTGGCTAAGATTCACTCACTTGTTCTTTAAGATGATAATGTTCAATAAGGATCTTACCTCAATCAGGTCAAGTGAAAATAAACCATCAAAGTTCGTTCAAAAGGTTACAATGGTACTATCAAAAAAAAAAAGGTTACAATGGCGTGTCCACTCGACGCTCACAAAAGTTCTTGCACGACAGAAAGAAGCAATAACCAATGGTAAGGTATGCTCAAACGCCAAAATATTTTATCTAACCACAACACAAAGAAGCAAAAACCAACGGTAAGGTATGCTCAAACACCAAAATATTTGATCTAACCACTCGGTAGTTGGTTCCCGCTCTTTCAGTCACCCTCCCAGAGACGTGCATCCAAAATCTCTTTTAACCAAAATTTATATGAACTTACAACACTAATCCAGAAAGACAATGGTTCCTTCGATTCTTTTTTAGACCACAACAATGGTCAGATATACAATAATCCACAGTATAACGTATAACACTTCAAACCACACCGCTTTCCCATTGATATCTCAAGTTCTCAGTTGTACGTGGAGCGTTGGCAACAGTACATTACCTTTTACATGAGATAAGAGTCGTTTAGTCCAAAAATGTTTGAGAGTCCATGCATAAGTGGACTAGTTTTTGTTGGAATTGTCCGTATAATTCACCAACGGCTTTCACATCTTCGTTTTCTGGGTTCAGTCCAGGCAAAACAAGCAACTTTTCTTTGATTAAAGTATCAGACTCGTTGTTAGGGTCTAAGTTCCCGATATATTCAGAATGGATTTCCCGACACGCGATAATAAACATTGCGGCTGTGTCGGGTTGCTGTGCCTCACGTAGTGCTGCCAGTGCATCTTGCAATGATCCGGCTGCTATATACAAAACCAGAGCTCTACATCACAAATTATTAAGTTATTATAAGTAATTAGTGTCAAGAAAAACTACATTATAATAACTAGTTGGACACCCGCGCATAGCGGCGGCGAAGAAAAATTGTTAACCAACTCTCCCCGCAATTCCCTACCAGCTTAGTGAATTCGTTTCTCATCACTTCGAATGTATACGTGTTCGTTATATGTGTTTGTTTAGGTTTCCCGTAGCTTAAAGGTTTTAGGAGTTTATGCATTAATAAAAACGCATTATCCGAATTTGACCCATTTCAATTTAAGCTATAACTTTATGTAAACTGTTAGTGATAAAATATATTATACATGTGAAAATATGAGAACTGGATCATAATTGAACAAAAAAAATGATGATACCTCCAGATGTTATGTTCAGCATGAAAAACATGTTCAGCCCATCTGTGTAATACCCTGAAAAACCATAATGTATGAGAAAGTCTTCAATTCAAAGATAACCTGAGCAGTATTTATCAAGCTTAACTCCCTTGTGTAAAAACCGGCTTACAATAGCGATAAGCAAGTTTGATAGAAAGACGGCTAATTTTCTAAAAGAACAGCAAGTATGTGGTGCGATATGTAGAACTTGTAGAAGCTAGTACAGACTCTTATCAGTTTCACAAACTATAAAAATCTGCATATTTTTTAAATACATGGTTTAACGGAATTACATGGTTTAACGGAGAATAATGTTTCAAGTATAATATGCAATGGAATCTACTAAGAGCTCAAGTTGTTAAACAGTTGAAGAAAGATGCAAACCTGGCATAATCCGATCCTTTTAGATGAGTTGCTGCCAACGTTGCAGCATCTGTCCAGCATCCTGCATCTTGTAGCTGAAACATAAACGCAAATAAAAATTAACAGATCATATAGTATAATCAGTATTTCATGTTTCACATTACTAAAGAAACCTTCCTTGTGCCAACTGTGCATCTAAGAAAAAACAGCTACTCCGTATATTTGATTATGGCACCTTATATGTGTCGATCTTTACTGATCTCAAAAGTCAAAACACAAGCCATATTTACAGAATCTAGTTCCTACTTGAGATCTATTTTTTAAACTAAAAATCGACTCGCACCATGTCCCTGGAGTAGTGGTGGCAACTTTAATCCATTTATTTACTAATGGGTCAATTTAGGTTGGTCTTTTCAATGAGTCAAATAATAAAGATTAGCTAATACGGGAATAAGTTAAATGGGTTTGGCTGAAAGTCCCCCCCCCCCCCCCCCCAACCCCCCAACAATGTCTACTATTAGTGCATACAGACATTAAATGTCCATACGAAATGGAAAAAAGTATTTGTGGACCCAAACCAGACCCTCGTGTTTTGTATCACACTACAAATAACACGTATCAACTCAAGCAAGTACCCAGCCCAGCGGATGCACCACTTCTACTCTGGAGGGACGACTACTCATAGCCTAAGACTTATAGAGCTTGCTCACACCAATTAGTATCTAAAGGGTATGTATATTACTAATCCTGTGAGATGGCAATTAAATCTAGACTCTGCGAATTCTAGAACTCGCAGAAACCTTATACTATTAAACTAGTTAAATTCTCTAGCAATAGAAGAGCACCTGGGAACAAGCTTCTTGATATCTTCCTACAGCACAGAGCAGATGGGTGCCAGACAATGACCTATCAGTCTCCACCATATTTGCAGCAACCACCTTAAAAAGAACATAAAAAGACACATAAAATTAAATAATTAGAATGCATGAAAAAATCGATATGTAAACATTTTAATTTAAAATTAGTTAATCTCAGTTACCTTTACTGCTAGTTCATTTAGGGATCTTGACACTGCAGATGAAAGTGCAACGGCACGCAAGGCATTTGGATAGAAGTAAGGACTTTCTGGAGGAGTAGAAAGCATTAAACTGACGGCAGCTTCCAAGTTACCAATTGACACAAGCCTAAGCATCACATATATTAGAAAACAAATTGCGTCATCAGTAATGATCATAAGCAATATGACTAATTACTAGAAATGAGTTTGGCTCGCTAGTTCACAGTTACACTTACTCATGCACACGGTTCTGAATAGCCTCTTCATCTTCTAACCTTTCGTGCCATGGAATACGCTCGTTAGCACTTTCCCACAACTCTTCTTGCTCAAAAGCCATCAGCCTAAGTTGACCGTCACTCTATGGAAAAACAGGCCAGCATTAATGATGCATAATATCTTCTCACCAAATTATTATATATCTTTATATGCTCCCATTTCTCAAATAAGTGTCTATAGATCTGCCACGTTTGTCTGAGTTTATGCTTCTAACACTAGATTAATTTTATGATTTTATTTATCTGACAAAGTTACAAGAACCATTTCTTAGTGTTTGAATATAAAGGCTGATACTGGGATTATCTGAGTAGGACCAAGTAGTCAGTTTTATACAGGCTGCAACAAAACTGATTAGTTAGAGAAAACTAAAATTACTTATTTACACATCATATTTACATATTTTGGAGAATTTTCCTTAGAACAGAAAACCCGCATCTAGAGTTCTAAACACCCCAAAAACGGCAAGGAATCAAACTTTATAAGTAGCCTGATTACTTGGTATTTGAATAAAGTGGCTCGTTTATTGGAACTATCTGCGTAGGGTCAGATAGTCAGTTTATACAGGCTGCAGCAAAGTTAGTTGTTTAAGATAACTAAAATTGCTTATTTATCCACTAAGTTTGCCCTATTTTAGAGAATTTTCTCAAATCGTGCATCTAAACACCCACAAAACAGTAAGGAATCAACTAATACAAGTAACTTGTTATTAATCAAAGATGTCCGTGAAAACCTAGGTACTTCATTCGCAATACATATTGAATCAGTGGTAGGGCCTGAGAGTATGGTAAAAAACAGCAACAGAAAGAGATTTTTTCGGTATGTTAACAATAAGTGGACACGACTTCGCAAATTACGTTGTTTGTTGCAGATATGTCTGCTCAAAATTTAAAGGAACCAAAAAACATACCACTGTGTTCCTTTTACTTGAGCTACTTGCTGATTTCCCCTTTGAGGATATCCTACTCAGCAAAGACGCATCGTCAGTTTCTGAAGATGATGATTTCTCCGAAACTTTTTGCAAGGACTTGTTAGCCAGATTGTTCATCAAGTGTTTGAGTGCACGTGGCAATTGCAACCAAAAGTATGCCTCCGAGGTTCCACCAAATATTGCAGCTGCAAAAGAGAATCTTGCAGCTGAACCTTTTTCGAGTATGGTAGCATATTGGCAAACTCTCTCATCATCAAGTATGGAACCTGATGTAACCAAATACAAAATAAGAAAAGTACTTTAATGATTTTTTCATAAACAGTATACACCAGAATATAAACTTCATGACATATACCCGGAACCTCACCTTCTCTCTGGTAAGGCTCTAGTACCTTAAGTAGCAATTCTGGCACAACAGAGTCACCAATAGTTGGTATATCAATTAAATAACTACGAAGATCTCCTGAAGATGAGGCACTTTTTGATAACTGAGAATTCCCCTTATTGATGATTGAACTATACGTATTGAACCATGAAGGCTTTACACCACATTGCAAGATCAGTCGTAGTGCCTATCATTAACACAAAAAGAGACATGCAGTCATTTTAAAGGATATCCGAAGGAAATAGAAAGTGTTCTGAAACTCAACATAAAATATTGAAGTCCAAAATTACCAAGGCATGTGGTGTTGGAAGTAAAATAGGAGAACATAAAGGCATTGGCCTGAATCGCTCCTTGATAGATCCAGACTGGGCTCCATAACCAGCTCTTTTGTCACTGCATAGAAAAATGGATATAAATATTATTTATTTTGACAAGCAGCAACAAGAAAATAAAAGTTGGAAGCCTAAGCATTGTGACAGGATACTGAATAAAGTAATTCAGCAAGCTCAATAACTTATTACACATACATGTTAACTTCGACAAGTCGAAAGCTGCTATCAGCTCCAGTAATACACAATACCAATGGATCATTCTTATCAGTTCGCACAGGCAACCAATCGAGCTCCAGCACAAGGGTTCCAGGAAACTGAGGTTGTAGTAGGGAATTGGCTAATGGATCTGGGGAATCCTGCAAATATAAATGACCTTGAAATTTAGTCGGGTTTATATTTTCTTTTTACCTTTCAAACTAAGCCATATACTTTAAGGGGTGATTTCATTTCAGACGGCCATAGAACTTGAGAGCCAGAGAACCAATCTGAGACCATAGATAAAAAAAAATGGATGGTCCGGAATAATTTTAATCACATGTGGTTTAAATATTTTGTAAAATCACATGTGAATGACATTTCACAGATTAAGAATCAAAATGTTGAAAGAGAATGATTTAGAAGATTTTATGCATTACAAATTCACTATGCACAACTTGCAATCCATTGCACCCGTTTCCCTTTACGCTAGTCTTTTTATTTTTAATATAAAGATTCACCTGTTAGAGATAAAATATGATCTGAATTCTGAATCCACCCTTTCATATTAAAATAGGCCGACATTGCCACCTCTAATTTTGACCAAACAAAGAAAGAAAAGAATCAAGTCATACCACTTCTCTCACTTACTAGATCAAATACAGAAAATGTATTGTCGTTAAACAATACAGCAATACGTCCACGGCTACGATCACCAGGAACCACAGGTGAGAATTTGATTCTCCGAATGCCTTCCCGGTGAGTGTTGAAAGAGGAAGATTGTCCACTTGTAACATCCCACCATCGTATGTTCCCTGACCTGTCACCCATGACCTGACATACATATCAGTTACTGTAGAGTTTGTGCAGAAAGTGAAGAGGATAATATACTAACCACATGAGGCAAACGATAGGCCATAGCTCTAACTGGTCCATCAGAAGAAACAAGTGAAGAGGCTGGCCACTTTGGTCTGCACAATAATGAATACATCTCATGACCTTATAGAACCTCAGTTCATAACTCATAATCTAGAAAATAAAATGAAAAAACAGAAAGTGTAAAACAAAGAATCAGACATGATTTTGGTTGCAGGTGAACAAGAATCTAAGCTGTCTGTCCATTAATAGTAAATAATGATGTGTACATAAAGCTTAAACATTGTGTAATTTTCAAAAAAAAGACCTTTTAAGCTGTTGTATAGTCATAAGCAATGTTACAACTAGACATCAAAGCGGTTATCTCAAGTAATTTGAAAAATTTTGGACAGATATTTATAGTCAGACTCCGACATCATTAAATAACAGAAGTAATTCAAGAATCATGATGTCATTCCATAATGAGTATTGTGTTTCTTGTCAAAATTATACTTGAAGTCTCGGATCCTTCGTCCATGAACTTCAAAAACCCCAAGCGCGCCATTTGCCAGTGCAAATGCAAAACTCTCTGAAAATTCTTCTTGAGCTCCATCTGGACTCACTGCCTCTGCATTAAGATTTATTTTGAGCATTAAATTTTTGTTACATCCAAGGAATCTAGGGATCAGATATCAAATATGATAGCAGGAAATGTACTATTGTAAAATCTTGCTAGTTACTAGTAAAAGTTATAAATGTTTATGGTACCAGCCCATAGGATACTAATATTTTGATGATAATGTATCATGCAAAACAGTGATGATTAATAAAACTTTGGGGCTAACTCAATCTCTAGAACACCTGGGCTAGGCCAGTAACTAATTTGATCTTACACGCTCAATATGTCAAAGTACTTGTGTGGTTTTCTAAAGGATCAGGATCAAAATATGGTTAGAGAAGGTGGAAGCATAGATATCAATGAAGTTGGGTCAATAATTGTCTGATGAGTGTCACGTCAATGATGCTGATAATGGTATGAAACTTACTAGAGTCTGTCTGGGATGCCATCCCATCAGGCGGCACAGAAGCATCGGATTTTTTAGATGCTGCAGTCTGTGTTGGTCGTGGAACAGTAGGAAGTGTCCACTCCAATACGGTAAACGGAAGAGCTAAAGATCTAAGCTGCATAACAAAAAGATTATGACTAATAGGAAAGAGATGCTCAATCTCTCAAGCAATCATTACAGATAATTTGTAACAAACGAAATAAAAAAAAGTCATCTGGTTTACCATGACTGGAGTCTTCGTCATCGCCCAAACCTCCACAGGTGCATCGCGAAACATTATCAAAAGATACCTATAAAATGCATCAAGAATGTATCATTACAATTTTTTAAAAGAATGAAGAATGCAGTCCTTGACTGCAAAACCCACTTTCTTATATCATGTTTAGCAATTAAACTAACTCAAGGTCGTCTTAGTATGGAAAACCGGTTATCGAAAAGATTCTACAGGCCAAAAAAAATGAAAAGAACAAGTAAACAAATGAAATGATCTTAATATAGTGACATTAGCAGTGATTAATGGAAGTTAGGTGGCATGCTGCATACTGAACGTGTATATAAGAAATTAGCAAATTAGTCCAGTTTCAAGAACAACCTTCCAGAGGATGAAGTCCGCAGGGCTCTTATGGGTGTACGCTCTGGCTTTTGTAAGACCCTAAATGTTCGATTGAGTCCAGTCCGAAGGTTGGTCACAACAAGCCTATTCGTATAGCCACCACCAGTCTTCTCATTGCCCTGAGTTTGCAAAAGTGATAATTGTATGTCATTCCAAATTGAGAACACAAATTGTGGCAAGTGTTAAGTGCATGTTAACTATTAGCGAGCATTAGCAAACAAGACTGGTAAAAACTAAATACACAAAAAGGAATAAGATCGTCCAAGAAATTAGGAATTTCTATAGAACAACTTTTGTTGCATACCTCATTGTATGAGAATGAGACAAGTCTTGAATTTCCCAGCCACCTTAAACCTCTTACAACACTATCATGGATAGCAAAACTTGCAGCAACAGCATTTGCAGAAACATCAACAATTTCAACTGAACCACTCTGAGTTCCCAAAGCAACAAGTGGAACAGCTACAGCAGGATGGTTTCCCCCTCCTGCACATGTTATATCTCAGTAACCAATTACTAATCTAATACGAGTAATTAAGAACACAAACTGTAAGATTTATTCTCGGAAAAAGATAAAGATGAAGTCAGAGAAAACAGAACTCACCAGCCATAGTAGCAGTTAAAGAAGGGGATGGTACAGCCAACATAGTCACTGCTGAAGAAAGAAGATGAAGTTGGCCAACCAGGCTGATCTGCATGAAGAAATTGCCGCTAAGAATGCATGAATAACCAATGACATTATTGACGAACTGAAAAAGTTTACATATTAGACAATGATTTTTCTATTCGTGATGATTATCTCTGCCATTGGAAACAAGCCTTGAGCATGATAGGCTAACCTTAAAGGTACTCTCAGAGCACCATAGTATATAAACTCAATAACATTATCGTCTTTCTACCTCTAATCATTAAATTGGTCCAAATGAATCCCCTTCCCCCAAGCTTGAAAATTTTAGTGCAACAAAAGTACCTCGCCCCTGAATTTACGTACATAATATATGAGTGGCGGAAAACGAGGTACTCTTACTATATAATACAACCACAAACTGTAGTCCTTAATAAGAGAAGGCCCATAAGGATGAGCAGAATCTATGTCCTGTAAGTTGAATAACAGGCTAATATAGTAACCTAAACCCTAAACCCTAAACCCTTCCTAACTATAGATAAAAATTATGAGAAGCCATGAACTTTTATGTGAAATCTCCTTTTGTATCAGCATGTCTTTTAGTACTAATGTTGCACACACAAAAACACTTTTAAACTAATATTTTGCCTTCTGGGAGATACAAAAGAGAATTAGGGAGGAAAGATATCCGTTTTCCACCTTTGTACACTGATAACCTCCTTGGATCATAATACTGGGATTATACAGAAAAACAGCAGTAAAAGTAATGCCTATGGCTCTCAGAAATGTTGAAGTATCTACCTGCAATGATAGCTCATCCTTGCTCCTTTTGGAGGCTGATAAACGACTCTTTCTAGTATTCACGCTATCTGATTGTTTAACCACATCCTTCACGGAGTCATGGGAAGAATCCACTCCATCAGCATTTATATCTGAAGCTGGATCTTTACTGATTTCTGCAACAGCGCCAGCATCTGATGCATCTTTACTTGGGCCTTCAGCAGTCAAAAGCCAATTCCATATTTTTCCATCATCGGAAATGGATAGCAAATGAGTTTTGGAGATCACATTAGTATCATCACGAAAATCGAAAGGATTGTCGAAATCCATATTAACTTCAGCGTCAGATGATGATCCATCAAAAAGATGTTTGCGGACATTTTGTAGGGTGGAATCTGATCGAGATATGACAACCGCAAGAACTGAAGGAGAAGGGACAGGTGTGCCAAGTGAGGGCATCAATTCTTCCATCATGCACATTACGTGAACCTGCTCTCCTCTGCGGAGATATGCAAATAAGTATATACCTCATGTCCAGGAAAACGTTCAGACATATAACTATATACATACACACACATACCTATTTACGAATATGAAATACTATAAGTATATACCTCATGTCCAGTTTTTGCTCAAACTATCCCCCAAAATAATGAGAACGGGTAATAAGTTGTTGGCATTAAGAATTAGACTACAAGGGTAATAAGAAGACTCAACGTGTATTAAAGGATCAAATCACAAATACAGATGTGACATGTGACTGTATGTGTAGTCATGATAATGAGCTAATGAATGTGAGACGCATGTCTGTCTAGCTAATCTAGTAAATGATATAACAGAATCAAGATGACATGGCATACGTAAGACAGGGAACAACCGATACTTTCAACTGATGACATATACCATCTAAAAGTAAAGAGACACCATATATATTCCCGGGCAAAGTAAGCGGAAAAACAAGAAGAGAGTGTAATACAAACTAGTTTTTGATGTTCGTTGCATAAGATCAGTTATTTCAAACTCGCAACTAAATCACAATGCATTACGGCAAACATATATCTGATACAAAAAGGTAGCAGATTTACTTACTCCTTCCGCCGCCAAGCGCTAAGCCTCCCATCAAAATGAGCACAATAAACCACCTCCAAGCTTGGATCCGGCAACACATCCATAAACTTCCCACATCCTCTCGGCAACACACCTCTCGACAACACCTTCTTATACTGCAAATCAAACACAACCAACTCCCTAGGAAAAGTCACATACAATATATTCCTCCAATGCGGCGAAAACGATACTTTCACTACATATCCCGGAAACATCGCCATCGCAGGCACACCATTCCCCGCACCACCTCCATTCGCCAAATCCCTCTCCATTTTACTCAACTCAGCCAAATCCGTCGGAACGACCATCTCTTTAACCACAACGTCGTTTTCAGACTTATCGCCGTGCACCTTAACCGACAACAAAAATCCTCTCAACCCTACGACAACAAAACACCTCTCATCAAACGGATCACGGGCTATACTCCCAAAAACCTCCGGCGCCACATCATACTTAAAAAAACACCTCCCGCTACTCGTCTCATACAACGACAACAAACTCGGTCCACTTATCGCAGCTATTATCCACCTCTCATATCCACATTTAATCCAACACATATCCTGCACACCTAACTTATCACTCTCCAAAAACATAACTGAATTCGACAAACTGCCACGTGGATCTAACAAGCAGATTCTACCTTGACGATCACCTGCATAAATCTAGTTTTAATTATTTGTGCATAAAAGTTATATATTATCTCATTTAAATAATAATACAATTTGTTAAAATGTATATTTCTATCTTGGCATGCTAAAGCTTATCGGAGTTGTTAAATGTATACTACATATAAAGAGAAAACACATTTGCTTAAAACTTAAAAACTTAATCTATTAAATGTATACTACATATATACATAAAAGAATAGAATGTAGACGCAAATTAACGCTACTATTCACAGTCGCAGCTAAATACCTGCAGCGAGTAACAAGTGTGAATGTGATCCAGTAATGTTGTAAGACTAAAAAATCCTCCTACATATCTTCCTACACACACAATAATATTTTATATTTTTTCTCCAATCTCTCCGCATCTAAAACGTCAGTTGTGACACATACTGTGAGTAGGAATATAAGTAGGAACAGCTTGTAGGAGGATATATCATTTCTCAATACTTATATACTTAATTACAATTTAAACGACTAAATTTCTTTATATACATAAAAGAATAGAACGTAGACGCAAATTAACGCTGCTATACACGGTCGCCGCTAAAATACCTGCAGCTAGCTAGTAACAAGTGAGAATGTGAAGAAGTAGGATTGTGAGACTAAAATATCCCTAAATATAAAAGACAACGCAATCTATTAAATATTTAAGAGTTTTGCTATATCCTCCTGCATTATATTCCTACATATCCTCCTAAATACACAAAAATATTTTATATTTTTCCTCCGCTCATTATCTCTTCGCATCTAAACCGTGAGTTCTGACACTTATACAAGGATATATCATTTCTCAATATTTAAATACTTTATTACAATTTAAACGACTAAATTTCTTTATATAGGGTGTGTTTGGCATACAGCTTTTGAGAGCATTTTTTAGCAATTAGCATTTAGCATTATTATTACAAAGCTGGTTTGGAAGAAAGCGGTTACTAATTTCTCAATGCTCTTTGAATAAGCATTTAGCATTTAGCATTTAACATTTAGCATTACGTCATTTTACACATTAAAATTAAACAGTTATTTTACCAAACACTTTTATAAATTAAACTGCTAATGCTAACTGCTTATTGCTAACCGCTAACAGCTAAATGCTACCGCTCAAATACATACATAAAAGAATAAAATGTAGACGCAAATTAACGCTACTATACACAATCGCCGCTAAATACCTGCAGCTAGTAACAAGTGAGAATGTGAAGAAGTAGGATCGTGAGACAACGGATCAAGGCGTAACGAAGAAGGCGACCACCGGACAGAAGTGATGTAAGGTGATAAGGAGGAGGTCTGGGGAGGGGGGATGGGGTGGACGGAGATCAGCTGCATTGTGGATGAGTCAACTATGGAGATGGAGGAGGCGGCGGCGTAGGCGATGAGGGAGGTGGAGGTTAGGTGGAGCGGCGGCGGAGTTGTGTGTGTGCGGGGATGGTGGCGGTGGGAGGATGTGGGTGGTTGGTGGTGGTTGTGATGACGTCATGGTGGTGGTTTGATTTGGGTTTGACTGGGATTTGATTTGTTTGATCGGAGGAGAAATGGGAGTTACATGTCTAGTGTCAACTGTTTGTCAAAGGGGACGAAAATGTAACAATGAGAAAAAATGAAAACACTCTTTGCTTTTGTTTAACAGACTACTTGTTTCTGAAAAGCTGGAGATCAAATCGGTAAAAAGCTTGAACGAGATGAGTCCAAACAAGCTCGAGCCTAATTTGAAGGTCATTTAATAAACGAGCTCGAGCCTAATTTGAAGGTCATTTAATAAACGAGCTCGAGCTTTGTATACAAAGCTCAACTAGGCTCGCGAGCCTAAACAAGCTCTGGTAAATGAGCTCAAAACAAACAAACGAGCTCTAAATAAATGAGCTCGAACAAGTAAGCTTAAGAAGCCAAGCTTTATTTTTTATAAGTGCATCACAAACGATTCGAGCCCGAGCCGAGCTCGAGCTCAACTCTGAAGGCTAGAAACGAGCCTCCACCCTTACTTTTGCTTTGTATGTAGGTGATAAAATGAACCGAACGTTCAATTAACATATTATCAACCGTTTCGTTGAAAGGTTGTTTATAATAGTTTATTTATTAATTGAACCGACATGAATAATTTTTTTTGTTCATTTAATTAAATGAACTAACATAAACACAATCTTCGTTCGTTCATTTACGTCCGATTATATGTTCGTTTATCGATGTTTATTGGTTTGTGTCCAAATATCGTATATATTTATATAATATACTCTTCGTAGAATAGACAGACTTATACAAACAAACACACACAAAAGAAACGGTACGATATTCGAAATATGTGCTTGTTTTTATACGTTCATTTATTTTAGTTCGTTTAACACCTTAATGTACGAACATTAACGAACATCAACAATCTTACTTTGTTAACGAACAAGCATGAACAAGAAATTTCGTACGTTTAAACGTTCGTGTATGTTTATTTGTTTGGCTAAACTTAAACGAACGAACACGAACAAGCATCTGATTTGTGTTCGTCCGGTTCGTTTACAACCCTATGTGCAGGTATCTCTAGTCTATTTTATTGTTTTCAATTATGTATATTGTATGTATTTTGTAACAATTTTACGCTTCTTATTTATCAAGAATCCTATTAACATGTGAGGTGAAATAGTCATAAAATACACATAATAGACGAAATTTAAAAGTATAATATGTTGATAGAAATAATGCCTAAAAACATTATTAATATTTTTCACATCTTTTTTTTTTGAACGGCGATTTATTAAAACACTAGCAATGAGCTAGATCAAACAAGAACAATATAAGGGTTCTTAAGCCAATCGTCCCACTTGAACAACGCTTTACATCTGAATTTACACCAATAAAAAGAACTAGAAACTTCAAAAAAAAAAGATATTTTGACCTCGAAGTAATGGGTAATGACTCGTGTAATGATACGAAGCTTCGTGAGGGTTTATTTCATGTTGATATTCAGAGGCTTTTGGGGGAGCTGTTAGTAGAGACACATATTTTATTAGTGGGTTGGCTATGAGGAGAGCCGCGAATGTTGTTGATTTGATGAGTCTTCATCCACAGTTACATGACCCGCAGAGTGAGCTCTTTTTGCTTCGACTATGTATGGGTATTGCCAAACTCTTTTTCGATTTAAGGACTTGTCAACCTGTATACACGGAGGAGGCGGCCTTGTTTTTTGACAAAGGTTTTTGTGGGTCAATCGAGAATATAGTGGTTTGTGGTGGACCATTATTTGGAGACTTACAGTGGCGAATTGCTTCTTTACCAATTTGATTTGGTGGTTTGGGTTTCTACTCGGCAAAAAGTGGTTTCCTCCTATGCTTTTATAGCCTCGAGGGCCCAATCTTGGGTGCTACAAGACCACACATCTTACGTGACAGTGGCATATGTGGTATGGATATATGATGATTATGTTTTTGCTTTGGCTTGTCTTCGTGATACGATTCCAAGCTGTGATTTTAGCAGTTTCACTAATAAGGACATCGTCCCCTTTAAAGCCCAACAAATGGCGAATGTCCTTTTTAGTGAAATGGTCAAGGATATGGAAGTTCACTTTGACATGACTATGAGACAGAAAGCAGTTGTTGAGTGTCTACGCGCACCACATGCTTAGAATTTCTACTAGCTATCCCAATAGACGGGCTTGGTCAACATATGTAACCGGTTGAATTTCGCACTATCCTTAAGTATCGTCTCATGATTCCATTATTTCCAGTTGATGCGATATGCCATGTTTGTCGCAAGACATGTTTGGATTCCTTTGGGGAACATGCGGTTCATTGTAAAGAGCTCACAGAATTCAAATATCGACACGATATGGTTAGGGACGTCAAATTTTTGAGAATAGAACGCCAAACCCACGTTTGAGCATGACGACCTTTATTAAGGGCAAACAAGCTTTGATACCCCTAATCCTCTTTTTCCTTCGGAGTTTAGGAACTAGTTCCACCTTTACCCAAGAAAGCTTTGTTACTTTCGAGATCCTGGCCATTAAAGAATCGACTACGAATAGATTCAGAGATTTAAGAATTACTCGAGGGAAACTTCTTAAATAATGGACTTTATGGAAGATTGGATAGATCTCTAACTATGGACTGAAGTGAATAGAGAGTTGCCTTTCCGATTTGAAAGGAGTTCATCTTCCATCTAGAGAAGACGTAGATAACACCTTGTCCACCACTTCTTTTCCAAGCTTGCTTCCTTGACATATTTCCCCCACTTTCGTACCCATATAAGTAAATGGATTCTTAAGGACAAGCCAACACCAAGTTTAGAAGTTCCACGTTTTTAAACCATCTATCTTCAACTTTAACTCACATGATCTTTCTCTTACACATGTGTAATACGAAAAGACCAGAAGCCCAGAAAAAACAATCACAAAACTCGAACGAACGAATCGGTATTGAGTCACTCCATTGGGCAGAAAATTGCTATCATCCGCATAAAACAAGATGAGACAAATTCACCATGGAATTATTTTTGATCCCGTAAAGCAAACCCGCAATCTACCACACAGTGAAAAGAAATATGCAAGCTCTCCATAATAAGAATGAATAAAAAAAGGTATAAGGTCACCTTGTTTAAGACTCTAAAAATTGAAATCTCCGTAGGACTATCGTTGACAAGAATGGACCTCCCCTGGATGTTCTAAGACCAACTTTGAATCCCAAGTCCTTTCCATATTTCATCGAAACCAAATTTATTTAACACATCTCACGACTAATCCAGCGGACCGATCAAAAGCTTTCACGAAATCAAACTTTGAATAAGAGCGTGTTTTTTCTTTCTACACGACACCATGAAGAACTCTCATCAGAATAAAATGGAGTCTAGGATTTGTCTGTCCGTCACAAAAAGCTGATTGAACCCTCATTGGACAAGATCCCCAAGCACACCAACTAAGCGTTCGCCAAGATTTTAGCAATAATCTCTTGGTATAAGCTTCCCGATCACAAACTTTATAGGACGAAAATCCTTTAACCATGTTGGCATCAGGATGTTTAGGAATCAAAGCAATAAAGTTTAGTTACATCCATTCGGAATATACACCATACATGAAGAAATAGGCAACAGACCTCAACACGTCACTTCTCAATCACAGGCCAAAAAAATGACAGTTTAAAAGCTAAATAAAAAACCAATCCGACCCGGAGACTTATCAAAGCGCAATCCCACACAGTCCTTTTAACCTCCTCTTTAAGAAATCTGCTGTTCCATATCCTCTTTCTGATCAAATCGATAGGGAGAAGGTAAAGGGTGGATCATTACACAGCTCGATTCACTGATGGTTTATCGAACCTACCCTGAAAATGTTCAAAGAATTCATGCTTCACCTGAACCGGGTCATCGACCCACGTCCCATTCACCATAATACCCCGAATATTAGATTGATTGCGCTTCTTGTTTAGCATACCATGAAAAAACTTCACATTTTCATCTCCCTCGATTGCCTCATTTAATCTTGGCCTTTTTGGCATTTTCTGAAGCTTGAATATTATTTAACTGATGAATCTTGTGTTGGTGATCTCCAGTAGTTTATGGTCCACACTCATTCGAGCAATTTTCCTTATGTAATAACCTCATCACAAGACAGCACTCCTCTTTAAGGAAATAGATCTCACCTCTCGCGATTTCGACCTTATGAATTGAGAGCAGCTCGAATACGGTCTTTAAGAAATTTAAGTTTGTCCCATGAAAGTTTCGGATGGCATTTTTCTTGTTAAAAGGAGCAACGTTCCAGGATCCCTAACCAACTTGTCAAAAACCTTCAACTTCCAGCCGAGTAACGATAGAAGCGAACCATGTGCTGCTCTCCTTATAAAGGCCCAACACTTAGGGGGTAAATTGGTCTTTTCCCATTAACGCGTTATTACAGCTGCAAATTGGGAGGAATGAAACGTGTCTGGGCTAATCATATTGTGCCATGTCACCTTCTAGAAGCACCAATTATTGCCTAGGACTCCCAAACCTTGTACTGAACCTCTAACGCATTTTTGACAGCTAATTATTCCTTTTTCGAGACAATCACGAGCTGACACGATACCTGGTTACGCGCGAGCTCACCCCTTAAAGGAGCAGAATCACGCGAGATCAAGAAAACCGGAAGCAGTATAGAGTGTTCCCGGGTCGTTATGTCCCAACGAGGCTGAAATGGAAAATCGAGAGACGATTGACGATTTCTGTTTGAATGTAACAAGGAATGTTTGTGAATTAATACTGAAAGCAAATGCACATAAAAATTAAACAAGAACATAAACTAGAACAAGCATGAAAGCTACTAAAAACTTTTACACTAAGGCACAAATAAGCTCTAATTAGCTTAAGACAGACAAATAAGCTAATCTAAATTTAAATAAGTAAATTAAGCATGCAATTAAGCTAAATTAAACAAGAGAAACACAACAGTACTAACAACAGTACTACCAGTATAACTCTAAATAAGCAAATACAAAAAGCAATTAAGCTAAATTTAACAAGATAAACACAACAGGACTAACAATAGTACTAACAGTTTTAACTACCAGTACTAACTTGGAGTTAGTACTGTTAGCTTAAGGTTAGTACTGCTAGGCTAACAAGACTTAAAGATTTAATAAATAAGCAAACAAGCTAAAACAGAAGTTCAACTAACCTTAATAAGCACTTAGTAATTGGAATAAGCAACTAAAATAAACTAAAATGATAAATAAGCTAGAAAACTAAAACTGATAAACTCTTAAAATTATTTTGAAAAGGGCAAATAAGTTCTACTGAAGA
>BQNB010086457.1:0-28182 GCA_026074375.1 Tanacetum coccineum | reverse complement strand
GTCACGGGATTTCTTCCTCTCTTTTACCCTGCAACCCAAACCACCCCATGGATAAACCTTTCCCTCCCCCTCCACTAAGCTTTCCCAGCTGTAAGATTGCCAAGTTGGCAATCCCACAACTCCCCAAGCTTATTTCGACGGTTTAGATGATCCGAACAAGTACCAAGGCAAAAAGGAAGGGCCAGGATTTGCTTGTTCTTTGCACACTCACAACAAGCACACTTCACATTTGTGTCTACAACAAGCACAACTGGATGAAGACAAGAAGTCAAGAACCCTAGTCGTATTTTACTATATAAAAGATTGTAAGCCCATTGTGGCAAGCATGTAGTTTTTATGTAGCTGAAGTGTAGTTTTAAGTTAGTTTTTAAAAATTAAGCTCTTTATTGTACTTGTAACTTCATTTTTAATGAAATTCAGTTAAGGTTTTCTTATTTGTGTTCTAAAGCTTCAAGTGTTCTTAAAATCCTTTAAGCTTTCATTTAAGCCATCTTTATAACTTGTTTTTAGAAAACCTTTTAA
This sequence comes from Tanacetum coccineum, assembly GCA_026074375.1. Taxonomy (NCBI): domain Eukaryota; kingdom Viridiplantae; phylum Streptophyta; class Magnoliopsida; order Asterales; family Asteraceae; genus Tanacetum; species Tanacetum coccineum. The sequence goes on along the minus strand of BQNB010086457.1, from coordinate 27,660 downwards.
GGAAAATTCAAAAAAAAAGAAAGGGAACAAAGTACTGTTGGATTAAAGCATGGATGAATAAGCAAAGTTGGAAGGCTTATTGGGTTTTTGATTAAAGCTTATTTAAGCTCGGGGTAGGAATTTAGAGCTTATTAGGTTCAAAGAACCCTGTTTTGAGCAAGGGTGAAAGGTACCTTTTCTTTTAATTTTTGCTTATTACTGTAGCAAGTAGCTTATTCAGCTTATTTTTAGCTTATTACTGTTTAATTGTGCTTATTAGTGTTTATTAATATCTAGGTATGCTATTTAATGCTTTTCCTTTTAATTTTATGCACTTTGTTTGTAAACTGTCAAAAATAAGCTTGAACTGTCACTAGCTTATTGTCATTTAAAGTGCTTATTTGTCTTTCTTTTTATCTTTTTAATGTCCTAGATTGCATAAGTAGTCTTAGTGTTTGAAAAAATTCAGTTTAACTTAGCTTTTATAGGTTTGAAAGTCACTTTTCAAAAATTAAGGGGGTGTTTGGGTTAACTACAAAAACGGGTCAAAACAAGTTTTTGGTATGGGTTGTGGTCTCAAAGTAGATTTAGGTTAAGTGTTAAGCTTCCTTGAAGCTGTTTTTAAAAGTTTTTGAGTTCAAAAATGTTTTTCCAAGTTTTCCTAAGTTATTTTTGAGACTGTGGTGTTTTACAAAAGAGTTACAAGAGCTTATTTAATAAGCTCTTGTAATTGTGAGTTGAGGGTCAAAAAGAGTGCCTTTTGTGTGTCTTAAACAAGCTGTCAACACCCTTTGTGTCATTTGACTCTTTGGAGTCAAATCCACTAAGTTGTTAAGTGTCAAAATTTTAAAAAACTAAAAAGCCTTTTTCACTATTAAACATCAGCAGGTTTAAATGAGTATTAGCTTCTTAAAATTGGTGCACAAGTTCTCTTCTTAGTGTTATTTAGCTGTTTTAACTTATTTTCTTATTTTGAGCTTATTTGACAGCTTTTAAAAAGCTGTCAAATAAGCCCTTGTTATTAGCATTAATCTCCCCTGGTGCTAGGGGGTGGATTTTAAGCCTTTGCATTTAGCTTTTTAGTGTACCCCAGCCCAAGCTCTTGGCTTGTTTTAAAAGCCAATAAGCCCCTTTTTAAGTGTCCTCAGTTTTAGGTTTTAAAAAGCACTTTTGATGGCTTATCTTTAAGCCAACTTTTTGCCCTTAGCTCAAGTTATACACCAACAGTACTAACTCTTTAGTTAGTACTGTTGTGGGTATTAAGCTCCACTTTGGCTTATTCAGCTTATTTCATAAGCTCATTATTGCTCCTAATAGCTTTTTAGGTTAGTGTGATAAGCTGTGTTGGCTTATTCTCCTTTTATCTAGCTTATTTGTCCAACATCTTATGCCTTTTAGCCTTTTTAAGCTTACTTTAGCTTTATGTCAGTTAAGCCCTTTTTCCAGCTTATTTAGTTTTAGCTTTTAGTCTTTTTAGCTTATTTAGGTTAGGTTTAGATAACCCTTCTAGCTTTTTAGACCAAGTGAGCTTATTTGTTCACAAAGCCAAATGACTTAGCCAATTTAAGCTTTAAGCTCATTTTTGAGCATTCTGTCGTTTAAAAGCTTATTTTTAAGCTTATTTAGAGCTTTTCAGAAAAACTTGTAGTTGAGAAAGTTGTTAAGCCCCACGAGCTTAACACTTTGGCTTAACAAGTCTTTTCTAAAAAAAAGAGGGTAGCAAGGGGTGACCGGGAGGGTGAGCAAGACTCGAAATTCACAAAGTCAGCAAACATGCAACTATGAGAATTGAAAGGAATAATCAACCTCTGAGTCTCATAGTTTATGAGAAATTTGTGTTGAAGAAACTAGGATTCAATGAGTGGATTGAAGTGCATGCTTTGGCATCCAAGAATAAAGGAAAACAAATGATATTTTGCTCAAAAACCTCAAAGCCAAGTTTGAGTGGATAAATAACCAAGCTGGGAAATTAGGCATTTCCCCACCACATGAGCTATCAGCCTTTAGGCTTTCCGCTGCTGAAAAGAAAAGAAAAAGGAGCTCAGAGATTCTCAAGGAAGTCTTTGTGAAAGAATATATTATGGTAGATGGAATGCATAGGAACTTAGTTCCTCCTTCAGGGGTTGAAGGTTCCAGAGGACTAGTCGTCAGTGAACCAAAATCAGGGATCTTCTTCTACAACAGAAATTTTGACTTGGTGTTTCAACGGGAAGAAGAATTCCACTTAGCTACAACTGCTCAGTTGATCAGCACATAGAGTGCCATTCAGAAAGGTACTCCAGAGGCAGAAGAAATGTACAAGAAAATGGAGCTGACAATAGAGGCTAGGAATGATGTAACTGAGGCTAAAAGAATTGTAAAAGAAAACTTAGATGGTTTCGGCCAAAACATGTAATGAATGAAGTTATCTTTTGCTCTTTCCCTTTATTAAATTATGTGTAAGAAGAAGCTATGTACTCACTTACTATAATTTTTACTTAGCATAATTTATATTCAAATAAGGGGAGATTATTGGACAATTCAAAGTCTAATGATCATTGCCTAGATTTAAACAAAAATTAGGCTAAGTGTTGAATGACCCGCTGATAGGCATCAGCGGGTATTGAAGGACTCACTGAGTGAAAAGCCGCAATGAGCAACCTCAGACGTATTCAAGTCAAAAACGTCATCAAGGAAGTCGAAGATTACTTAAAGACATACTCGTCAACTAGGATGCATATCAGCTGGTATGTAGAAGGAATACGTTGTGGCTTTAAGGAGAGTCAGAGGTGGCAATACTCTGACTATCCTATTACCCTTTGAAGAAGAGCAAGCTGAACTTAGCTTCTCTGAGTGAGGTTTAGGCGAGATAAGTTAATAAAGCATTATGGCGGGACAATATGGTGTTTGACTTAAAGCTTGGACCAAAGTACGAGTTGGTAAAAGTTGTAAACAGTTGCCAGAACTGTTCACAAGAGTATGGGCGGGATGTTTCCAAGAATGGACGTGCATTAAAAGCTTTGTACGTCCACCACAGGATTCTTAACATGTCGCAACTGCCCCCACTATGGATACAACCTCGTATTAGTATAAATAGAGAATGTCGTAAAGAGTAAATTGAATCATTTTTATTGTTGTCATTAACATAGGCATTTACTCCTTTTGTCAAACTTACATAATAGACCGCTGATCCTATCAGATGGTCTATATAAGTTCGCTTGTAAACTCGATACTAAGTTATTGTTCAAAGGGTAATCTTACATTTTCATTCAACTTGTGCGATCCATAGCACATTGTAACACTTTGATTATATCAATAAAGCATTGCACGATTGAAAAGTTATTACTTGTGTTATTTACTATTGATAAGTGTTAAATTTTCATATAGACGTGTTATTTGTGACTTTCAGTTTGTCTTAAATATAAAAGTACATTTTGCTATTTCTAATCAGCTTATGAAATTGAAAAAATTGTTTGGGACTATCTATATATTTATTTTTAAGAGAATTGCAAAAATCGTCCTTGTGGTTTGCCCAAATCGCACGTTTGGTCCGCGTGGTATCGAAATTGAAAAAATTGTCCTTGTGGCAAACCTTGGGTTCCACTTTTAGTCTTTGGTCAAACTGAAATGACTAAAATACCCCTCTGCTGTCATTTTTTGAATTTCTCTTTTAATTTTTATTTTTTCTAATATTATAATTTATCATCTTAATAAGTTATTCCCTAAATTTATAAACACACTTTATAAACACGCACTTATAAACACACACTCAAAATTTTTGCAATTCTCTCTTTTTATAATTTCCTCTAAAACACAGCCACACACAAAATTTTCCATCATCTTCCCCACATTCACACATTTACCTTCATCTTCATCTTGAAATAAAAAACCACAAACCAAAAACTCCATCAACACCACCATTATACGACAACAGTAAGTATAAAGTTGTGGCTAATATCTACATTCAGATCGATGTGACCCAATATTGGTGACAACGTTAACTACAAAAATGCATTTGTGAGATTTATACAAAGATTAATCCAACAAGAAAATAGGAGAAGACAGTTAAAAATATTCTTTGGTTTAAACCATGACACCATAAAACTACGAATCTTGAGCAAATCTGGTCGGATCTGGTGGTGGTGGTTTTGTGGTGATTGTGATGAGGGGTTGGTGGTGGTGGTTTTATAGTGGTGGCGATATGGGTTTAGTGGTGGTGCGTTCGTGGTAGTGGTGGCCGGATCTTGACATGGTGGTGGTGGTGTGGGGATTTTCTAGAGCTTGAATATGGGTTTTCATGAGTTTTTTTTGTTTGAGTTTTGAACTTTTGTGGGCTTTGATGATTTGTAGGATTAAAAGATGTTTGTGTTTTGTTTATTGTTTTTTTATGGTATCAAAGATGAAGAGTTAGGATCTCTTTCGGATTTTATTTTTTGGGCATCAAAGATGAAGAGTTAGAATCTGTTTGTGGTATCAAAGATATTATAAAAAAAATTTGCACTTAATTAACTCTTCATCTTGTATTTTTTTTGTTTTTGTGACGTGAGGTGTCTGAGTTAGGATTTGGGTTTTGATTGTTTTTGTGATGTGTCGTTTTTTGTGTTATGTTTTTGTGGATGTGAATCTGTGATTTTGTTTTTGTGGATGTGGATTTAGAAAAAATAGAGAAGGTTGAAGACGAGGGTAAATTAGTCATTTCAGTTCGACCAAGGATTAAAAGTGGAACCCAAGGTTTGCCACAAGGATAATTTTTACAATTTCGATAAGACGCGGACCAAACGCGCAATTTGGCCAAACCACAAGGACGATTTTTGCAATTCTCTCTTTATTTTTTCTATTCACTACTTGAAAAATCTTTTTTTTTTCAAATACATATAGCATTTTCATGCATCACTTTAATCACTATAATACATTATCTTGTATAGTATTTTTATGGACTATTTGTGATAAACATTAAATCTAATTTATTTTTTTTGTAAATCACAAACTCTAAAACTACATTTGTCATGTATGCATTAGTAAGGTTGTGTCCAATGTCTCACAATATAAGTTTCTATATGACAAACCTAAGCAAACATTATAAGCTATATGAATATAACATGTCATTTAAAAACATAATACGGTAAAAGGTATCCCTCCGGCTGTTAGTCAATATTAGTTTCCAATTCTAGTTAGATTAATTAGTATGTTTCCTTTTATTAGCATGTTTCCTTATAGTTGTTTAGGAATGTTTGTTTGAGTGGGCTGGAACCAAAGCCCAGTCCTAGTTGGTGTAGACTAGGGATCCAACCCCCTCACCCTATAAAAGGAGGTGAGGGGGTGATGCTCAAAACACACACGCATGCTTCTGTTCTTTCCTTTGTAACCGAGTTTAAGGTTTTATGGTAATACAATATAATCGTTCGGTTCAACTTGTAGTGTTTCGTTCTTCTTGTTTATTTATTCTTCAAAGGGTGTCGTTTGAAGGTGCTACTTGTGCTCGATACATACCGCGATCTAGCGTTCCGCGATTGAGCTTCGGTTTGTTGTCGTAATCGTCCAACAAGTGGTATTAGAGCTACAGGTTATTGTGGTCTTGAAGTTCGAGGGCTGGTTCGTAGGTTCGAGCAAGGAAACTAGGTTTTTAATTTTCTTTAAGTTGCAAGTTAGAGACGTAGAAGACGAGTAGTTAACCACAAGGAGGACTTGTTGCGTTTTCTTGTGGAACAAAATTTTAATATAATCGATCTCGATTGGTTATTTGTTCGTGATCGAGGTTTAAGGTTTCTAATTAAATCAATTTGCAAGAAGGTAATTTTTAGGAACAAGGGTTAAAGAATATGTCGTCGATAGCGAAGTTTGACGTCAAAAAATTCGACGGGTCTAATGACTTCGGGTTGTGGCGTATGAAGATGCGGTGTCTATTAATTCAACATGGTTGGGAGGCTGCATTAGATCCATTCCCGAAAACCATGTCGGACGCTAAAAAGACTGCGGCGTTGAAGACAGATGTCTACAAGAAAGCACACAGTGCCTTACTCATGTGCTTGGATAATAAGGTGTTGAGGGAAGTCAACAAAGAAGATTTTGCTGCGGGTGTTTGGTTAAAGTTAGAAACTTTGTATATGACAAAGTCTTTAGCCAATAAATTGTACTTGAAGAAGAAGCTGTTCACTTTCTACATGGATTCAGGTAAGAAATTATCTGAACATATAGATGAGTTTAATAAGTTGGTCGGTGACTTGGCGAACATAGACGTTGAGATTGATGACGAAGATCAGGCACTCATGTTACTTACGTCATTACCATCTTCATATGATAACTTTGTGGAGACATTGCTTTATGGAAGAGAGTCGCTCACTTTGGAAGATGTCTTGTCTAGCCTCAATTCACGGGAGTTGAAAAAGAGGACAGATGCAAAGGATGATGGTGATGGGTTATATGTAAGGGGAAGGTCGGATCATCGGGGTAATCAAGGACGTGGTAGTTCGCGATCGAAGTCGAAAGGTAAAGGAACTTATAAACTGAAGTGTTACATATGCTATTCTGAGGATCACCTAAAGAAAGACTGTCCAAAAAGGAACAAGAAGAAATCAACTGGCTTTGTCAAGAAGAATGCGGGACAGGGTTCTGGTATGTATTCTGAGGGTTATGACAATGGTGACTTATTTATGGCGGTGAGTGAGGAGAGGTTCTTAGAGTGGATCATGGACTCTGGTGGCTCCTTTCACATAACGCCTAGGAGGGACTTCTTGTTTGACTTTAAGGAGTTCAATGGTGGTACGGTTTTGCTCGATAGTAATAGAGCATGTGCCATCATGGGGATAGGGAAGGTGAGAGTACAAATGAAAGATGGTTCAAGTTTTGTGCTTGAGAATGTGCATTACATTCCCGAGTTGAAGAGAAATTTGATATCTTTGGGCACTCTGGATCGAGAGGGCTATACCGTGAAGTTGCAGAATGGAAGAGTAAAGGTGATCAAGGGTTCTTTGATGGTTTTGTCAAGAACTATGAAGGGAAATTGTGTGTACTCCTTGGATGACTGGGCTGAATCGGGTGAAGCTAGTGTTGGTATACAAGAAAAGGAAAGTCTTGCACAGGTGTGGCATAAACGCTTGGGTCACATTAGTGAAGCAGGCTTGCATGAACTGGAAAAAAGAGAGGTGCTTGGGAATATAGGTCTAGGTAAGCTCGAATTCTGTGAAAATTATGTTCTTGGAAAATTGACCAGGGTGAGTTTTGGTCAAGGTCAGTACATGACAGATGGAGTTATAGACTATGTCCATGCGGATCTCTAGGGTCCTTCTCGGGTGGAATCGATGAGTGGTTTCCGATACTTCTTATCGATTGTTGTTGATTATTCGAGGAGGGTTTGGGTTCATTTTCTTAGACACAAGAATGAGGCATTCAGCAAGTTCAAGGAGTGGAAGCAGTTGGTGGAAAACCAGACACGTAGAAACTGAAGAAACTATGAACGGATAACGGTTTGGAGTTTTGTAATCAGGAATTTAATAACTTGTGCAAGGAGAGCGGGATAGCAAGACATTTGACAGTTGCAGAAACTCCGCAACAGAATGGTCTAGCTGAACGAATGAACAGGACGCACTTTAACAAGGTTAGGTGTTTACTGATTCAGTCTGGTTTGCCAGATTCGTTCTGGCCAGAAGCAACGGTGACGGCAGCATATCTGATCAATAGGTCTCCATCTACAACATTAGAAAAGAAGACACCTATGGATTTATGGTCAAGACATCCGGCGAATTACAAGATGTTGAGGATATTTGGTTGCGTTGCTTATTCACACGTGAATCAGGGGAAGCTCAAGCCTAGAGCTATAAAATGCATATTCCCGGGGTATCTTGATGGTGTGAAGGGATACAGATTATGAAGGTTAGATGATGTCAAACCAAAGATAATCATAAGTAGGGATGTGGTGTTTAATGAGAGCCTTATGTATAAGGATACTCTCAAGGGTGCTGGTGCTGCAGATTCTGGGAAGGAAGTTGAGTTTGAGGTAGAACTTCAAGGCAGTAGGGTCGAACCAACTGTGGATCCTCATACTGGGGAAAATCCAGGGAATGAAGATGAGGAACAAGATGAAGAACCTCAACAACAGAATCTGGAAAACTATGTTCTGGTGCGTGATAGAGCAAAAAGAACAACTATTATACCTGCAAGGTATAGGGATGAAGGTAATGTATCATTGTCTAGACATCAGGGTCTAAGGTAGATAATATGGCGGCTTATGCATTTGCTATTGCTGAGGAAGAAGATACACATGAACCAATCATTTTCCAGGAGGCGATTAATTCATCTGAAAAGGATGAGTGGGTTCGTGCTATGAAGGAAAAGATGAATTCTTTAAAGAAGAATCATACTTGGAAGCTGGTCGATCAACCACCTGGTCAGAAGCTGGTAAGCTGCAAGTGGTTGTATAAGATTAAAGAAGGGATTGAAGGCGTTCAGAAACCAAGGTACAAAGCAAGGCTGGTAGCTCGGGGGTTTACACAGCGAGCAGGGATTGACTGCAAAAAGGTTTTTTCACCTGTGGTTTGACATACATCTATTAGGGTGATTCTCTCATTAACTGCTTGTGAAGATTACGAGTTAGAACAACTTGATGTGAAGACGGCGTTTTTGCATGGTAATCTTGAAGAAACCATTTATATGAGGTAGCCACCTGGTTTTAAAGAAGGAATGGGAAACAAGGTATGTTTGTTGAAGAAATATCTTTATGGTCTTAAGCAGTCCCCAAGGCAGTGGTACAAATAGTTTGATGTGTATATGATCAGCAATGGGTTTAGCCGCAACAGCTATGATAGCTGTGTTTACTTCAAAGAGTTTGCACCATGTATGTACATATATCTATTGCTGTATGTAGATGATATGTTGATTGCTTGTAAAAGCAAGTCTGATATCGAATATATCAAGGGACTGCTGCGAAAAGAGTTTAATATGAAGGAACTGGGTCCAGCTAGGAAGATACTTGGTATGGAGATTGTCAGGGATAGGGGTAGCCGAACCCTGAAGGTGTCTCAGTCGGGATATGTGCAGAAAATTCTGAATAACTACAGAATGGATAATGGCAAGTCGGTCTCTGTGCCATTGGGAGCACACTTCAAGGTATCTTTGAAGGATTGTCCGTCAAGTGACTGGGATGTGGAAAGAATGAGTAAGGTCCCATATGCAAATGTTGTAGGTAGTTTAATGTACTTGATGGTGTGCACTAGACCGGATATTGCGTATTTTGTTAACATTGTGAGCATGTATTTGGCGAATCCAGGTAAAAACCATTAGGAGGCAGTGGAGTGGATTTTGAAGTACTTGAAGGGCACTGCTGATGTAGGTCTAGTGTATGGTAGAGATCAAGGGAAGCACGTGGATGTTGACGGTTTCGTGGATGCAGATTATGCCAAAGACCCTGACAAGGGTAGGTCGATAACCGGGTACGTGTTTATGGTACATGGCTGTGTTGTGAGTTGAAAAGCAACTCTGCAGCATGTTGTTGTATTATCTACTACAGAGGCGGAGTATATGGCGCTTACGAAAGCTGTTAAGGTAAGCATTTGGCGTAAATGACTACTAATCGAGCTGGGAGTAAACCTAAGGTCAGTGGTTGTGAATTGTGATAATCAAAGTGCAATTCATCTCTCTAGAAATGCAATGTTTCATGAGAGGACGGAGCATATCAATGTGAGGTATCACTTCATCAGGGAGATCGTGGAATCTAAAGAGATTGAAGTGGCGAGGATAGGCACGAAGGATAATGGAGCTGACGCGTTTACAAAGGTGGTTCTAGGTCCGAAGTTCAAGTATTGCATGAAGATACTTGGTGTCGGGGCTAACTAGTCTTGTCACTAAGGTGGAAATTGTTAGTCAATATTAGTTTCCAAGTCTAGTTAGATTAATTAGTATGTTTCCTTTTATTAGCATGTTTCCTTATAGTTGTTTAGGAATGTTTATTTGAGTGGGCTGGAACCAAAGCCCAGTCCTAGTTGGTGTAGACTAGGGATCCAACCCCCTCACCCTATAAAAGGAGGTGAGGGGGTGATGCTCAAAACACACACGCATTCTTCTATTCTTTTCTTTGTAACCGAGTTCGAGGTTTTGTGGTAATACAATATAATCGTTCGATTCAACTTGTTGTGTTTCGTTCTTCTCGTTTATTTATTCTTCAAAGGGTGTCGTTTGAAGGTGCTACTTGTGCTCGATACATACCGCGATCTAGCGTTCCGAGATCGAGCTTCGGTTTATTGTCGTAATCGTCCAACACCGGCAAATCAAAGTTTAACTTATTCATATTTCGTAATAGTTGTACCTAAATTATCAATCTTTTGTATACTCTTTAAGTCCTCAAATTGATGTTACTTTGTCTACCTAATTCAATAAGCATGTCTTAAGTAGTATAGCAAATATAACATTCTATCATGAGTTTTGTGGGATTTTTTTAACGGTGGATTTATTAAAAACTAGCAAGAAGCTAGAAAAGAAGTACAAGCAAAGGGTATAAGGATTTTTTGTCCAAGTAACCCAATTTAGTTTAGAATTACAACGATTAGAATACCAATTAAAAAAAATTGAATCAAGTCATCCAAAAGAAGCTCCCTACGCGGAGTCGTAGCACCAAAAAGCAACTGATTCCTAACACGCCAAATTAACCACCACTTCACATAACAAATACCTTCCAAGATCTCTTTCAGACGCTTAGAAAGCCAAGATGAATTAAGCCATAAAAGCCAATCACCATAAGAGGCTAAATCAATGTCCTCGAGCTCCCATCAACGCATAAGTTTCCTCCATAATTGACGAGCCGTAGGACAGGAAAAGAAGATATGGGAACCGGATTCGACAGAGGCATGACAAAGAGGGCAAACAATAGTCGAAATATCAATACCTTTAAAGGAAAGATTCAACCGAGTAGGCAGTTTATCCAAACGAACTCTCTAAGCAAACTCATTAATCTTGATGGGCGTGAATTTAACCCACCTTGTGGCCACTTTCTCCTTTGGAAGAATCGAATCATCAATAAGTTGCCGAACAGATTTAACGACCAGACCCAACGGTCAGGGATATTTGTCAATATTAAAACATCCATGCGGGATAATAGAAAACCGAGTTATTCTTTCTCAGCACCACCTCTAAGAGTTTTGTGGTTATCTTGTAGTTTTCTTTATGTTAAAAGAAAGATCACTCTAATGTAGTGCTTCACTTATCAAACAGAACAAAAATATTCTTTCACTTTCAATGTATCAAGTGATCTGTCAAGTTGTATTGTGCCCACATTTGTAGCTACTACCAAAACATAAACACTGAGGTTAAATTAAGCATAAATATTCACTACTAAAAAATGTTTGCGAATTTACCTTAAATGTTTGATTCAAAAACATGTTTGTTAAGCGTTCGACCATCACTGGAAAAAAAAATTACGGACTTACTTAAAAAAATCTAAGGGATCCAAGCATGTGTTGCTAAGTTCTCAACCAATATCGCCTAAAAACCTGTCAAAATTATAGATGAAAGCACTAATCAATCATAAAATGCATTACTATTAGCATATACTTTACACTAAACTACATAAAATACAATTTGTGAAACAATCAATGCATGTGTTGCCAAGCTTTTTGAACACGCATGGTGTACGTTACACACATGCATTGACCACATATTTATAAAGAGCAGGCATAACAGAATTTGAAAAGATGTTCTAAACTGATATGAGAAAGTTATTGACTATTATATGAAAACATATACGGACATAAGACAATTCTAGGCATATGAACTCATTAGACAACAACTTTAATTTACATGCAATAAATTAAAAAGTATGTAAGCCATTACGTGAAGGGTAATTAATAAAAAATTACGTTAGCTTTTATTTGAAGAAATCCGGAAACAAAGTTTAGTTTTTAACATTTAAGAGTTATTATCATCAATCAATGTGTATTGTGTATTTTAAAGTATTAGAATTGAACTTATAAACACTTTGACATTTAATTCTTAAAACTCAATCTTTAAATAAAATAGATTAACTATAGTTACTTCATCTTAACAATTAAAAAACTCAATACACTACAAAAATCGTCATTCTTACACATTTTTTTTCACACTTCTAAAAGTGCCTGAAACTTTATGCGTTTATTAATACATAATAGTAGTATGTAAAATTATTATACTTATTAAGAGCATCTTAAATGTAAGGATCTTTCAAAAGCTTTTTACTATTTGGAAAAGTCTTTGGAAGACTTTTTATCATTGGAAAACATAGCTTTTTTAAAAGCTTTACAAAAAGACTTGTTATTCTCCAAGTGGTTGGAGAAAGACTTTGTACAATTAATGCTTCATTGTTTTATTTATTTTTACTGTATTTTTTGGTTTGAAAAAGCTTTTGTAAAAAACTTAGCATTGGAGCAATTTTATATAATGACTTTTTAAAGGATAGCATTTATTGAAAAAAATTAATGTAATAAATAAAAAAATCTTTTATAATTTTAAGCATTGTAGATGCTCTAAAAGGTAGTCCTCACGACTCTCGAAGCATTAAAATATTATACTTATTAGCCATACTTGACGGAAATAGTCCCTTGGGTTATAGGTGCGTTGCAAAGTTAGTCATTAAGGACTAACTTTGCGGCGGAACGATAACACAAAGACTATTTCAGTAAAATAAATCATAAAAATTTATGAAAATAGTCCTTGGGGTGATCGGTCAGTTTCAGAGTTAGTCCATCACGCTCCGCGGCGAAGCGCGGGTTGCAAACCTCGTTACATTAATAGGTAGGTCGAGCATCAGGGCAAAACGACCAAAATCAAACCGAAACGAAAGCCGATTTTGTGGAAACCGAAGTGAGTCGGTTCGGTTCGGTTTTGTTCCGCTCCGTTTTATTCGGTTCGGTTTATGCAGTGTAGGTGTTTTTTTCTCGGTTTTGGCTTGAACCGACCTTACGGAATCAAACCGAAACCGAAAATCATAAATATATAGAACCGAAAACCATACCGAATATGGTTGGTTCGCTTTCGGTCGAACCGGTTCGGCTCGTTCAGTTTTCAGTGTTTTGCTCAGCGTAATAGGCACGAAAAAACAAAAGATTTTTGGGCAAATGGTCTGAAAAAGCATCGAACTTGTCACGTTTTCCTTTTGTAAGATATGAACTTTTAATTTTTCTTTTGTATGGCTACACTTTGCTAATCTTCCTATTGTAGCCATCAAACGGGGGTAATTTGACGTGGCACTTGACTAACCAACTTTTTCCCGTTTTCCTTTGTATTTTTTCCGTTTAACACTTTGGGGGGTCCGTTTGTCAATTTACAAAGTACAAGGTTGTGTTGGGGGTTCATATCACTTAATAAAACACTTCATATAACACGATCATAATTCACAAACCTAAAAACCATTTTTCCCCAATTAAACATGAAGCCTAATTCAAACAATCATTAGTTCACGCAATTCATCAAACAAATAGATAGTACAAGAACCCTAATTTATGTCATAAGGTATGTCATCATTTATTACTTTTTCTTTTATTAATTCGTTGTTGGTTAGTTTTTCCTAGTTTAATTTGTTGAAAAACCCTAATTTTTTTTCTTTAATCTACAAGAATGATCCCTGGGATCGACCTGCATTGTTTTGATGTTCATAATGATGGTTACTTTTCCCATTTACCGTTAAGTTATGTTGATGGTGTCATCCTTGAAATGTCTGTTCGAATGATGCCTTATGAAGAGTTTGCTGTATATTTAGAAAAAAAGTGTGGCTACTACTTTCAAGGTTTGTATTACCAAGTACCAAGCCAAGACTTAGAAAGGGGTTTAGTTAGGGTTAGTGACGATAGGTCGTTATCTTACATGTTTGATGTTGAAGAGACATTTGGTAGGCTTAATTTTTATCTTGATCACTTAGATAGGATCTTTCAGAGTATTGAAGTCAAGCTATTACATATGACGTGGATGCTTGTGTTTCTAAGACAATAGGCCCTCCTAAAAAGAGGTATTGCAATGACTTTTCCTTAGATGAGATGGTTTATTGGGCTGAGATGGAGGTTGAAAAACTAGAGGGTGTTGAAACTAGGACTAACACTATAGAGGTTGATGCAACAGATGGTGTTGAAGCTAGGACTAGTACTATTGAGGTTGATGCAACAGATGGTGTTGATGCAACAGATGGTGTTGATGCAACATACAAGGGCAAAGAGAAGGTTAGTCAAGATGCAATAGAGGTGGTTCAAACTAGGAGAAGTACTGTTGAAATTGACTTTGAGACTGAGTATGACAGTGATGATGATAGTGACTATCAGTCAGATAAGTCAATTGACTATCTTAGTCCTGGTGAAAAAGAATTGATTGAACTTAGAAATAGGATGAAAGCTAATAGAGAGGCAAAGGCTAAAGCAAAAGATAACCCAGTTTCAGAAATGAATGAGCCAAATAATGAAAACAATATGCCTACGGATAATGTTAGAGGTGAGACTTTTGAGGAACATGATATTTACATGAATGAGCTTTTGAAAAGTCTTAATACTGCTGATAAGGATGGAATAACTGAAGATCCTTTCATTTCTGTTGAAAAACATGTAGAGAGGTATCGAATGTATAACGAAACTACACACTAGAGACTCAGGAAACCAAAGGTAAAAGCATTTGAAGTTTAATGTTTGGTGAAAAAATTAGGGCTAACCCATATATCAGGTTATGTGATATAACTGATTTAGTGATGAAAAAAGTATAAGTGTAAGGTCAGTCCCAATCAGTGTACAAATGCTAAGAAGTATGCATTGACAGAGTATGAAAAGACAATTGGTGAACATTATGCTATGCTGAGATCTTATGGAAAAGTAATTTTAGATTTCAATCCTGGGTCCACTATAAAGTTAGGAGTGACTGTGAATCCTGATGGCAAAACTTACTTCGATAGGTTCTATGTGTGTTTTGCTGGACTGGCAGATGGATGAAAGGCAGGGTGTAGGAAAATAATTGCTTTAGATGGTTGTTTTCTTAAAAGGCCTAATCAATATGAAATACTTACTACAATTGGAAGGGATGGGAATAACCACATTTATCTAGTGGCTTAGGCAGTGGTAAATGTTGAAAACAAAGACAACTGGACTTGGTTTTTGGAGTTGTTGGAACAAGACTTGGGTAGCAGCAGAGAAAATGAACTAACTCTGATGTCTGATCAACATAAGGTTAGCAATTATATCTGTTATAACTTGCCCAACCAGTATATATGTTCTAATAAAATTTCATTTGTATAGGGTCTTATGGAAGCTGTTAAAGATGTCATGCCAAATGCTGAGCACATGCAATATGCAAGGCATATTTATGAAAACTTTAGGAAACAATACCCTGGGTTAGAGTTTAGGCAATTGTTCTGGGCAGCATCTAAAGCCTCATACCCTCAGCTTTTCAACAAGATTATAGATAAGATACAAAGTGCTAACCCAAATGCACATAAGTATCTTATGGATAAGAATCCAAAAACTTGGCCAAGAGCTTTTTTTAAGGTTAACAGAGGTTGTGAAGCAATAGAGAATGACTTCAGTGAATGCTTTAATAGTGTCATTGTTAATGTTAGACATAAGCCACTATTAACTATGTTGGAAGCCATTAGAGAGATAGTGCTTGAAAGGATGAACAAAATAAGGTAAATTAGTAGGAAATGAAATCTTGGAGTATGTCTCAACATCAAAAAGAGATTGGAATGGCTGAAGGAACAACAAAGGTATTTTCCCCTTCAATGCTGTTAGTTTTAGATAAGTTGTTTAGATTGACACTAATAACCAATAATTGCAGGTTTTGGCATGTTATACCTGCTGGTGGGAATCTTTTTGAGGTGAGATCAGGGAGTGAAGGATTCACAGTTAATGAAGGAAAGAGGACATGTAGTTGTAGCATGTGGCAGTTATCAGGAATACCTTGTGTTCATGCCACAAAGGTAATCTTCTTGATAAATTGGGTACCTAAGAGTTATGTCCCAGCTTGGTTTGAAACAAACATGTATTTTGTGACTTATCACAACTATGTTAAACCAGTCACTGGTATGAATTTTTGGCCTGATCAGAGCATGTACTCCACTGTCTTGCCATCAAAACCTAGGAAAATTCTTGGTAGGCAAAGAAAGAAAAGAATCAGAGCTATAGGTGAGGGTGGTAGTTCAACAGAGTCTCTAAGGTAGGTTCACAAGCAAGTTGTTTAAACTGCAAACAACATGGACACAACAAAGCAAGTTGCAAAAAACCTGTAGTTGAACAAACACCAAAACCCAAAGGAGTACCAGGTAGGCCAAGAAAGAACCAATCAGTGAATGATTTAGATGATGTTGTTGTTTTTAGAGGTCAAGTGAGGGATGAAGGAGCTAGTGGGTCTAGAGGATATGCTAGTGGGTCTAGAATATATGCTAGTGGGTCTAGAGGTAGAGGAGGTACTGGTGGGTCAAGAGGTGGTGCTAGTGGGTCTAGAGGTGGTGCTAGTGTTTCTAGAGGAGGTGCTGGTGGGTCTAGAGGTGGTGCTAGTATTTCTAGAGGAGGTGCTAGTGGGTCTAGAGGAGGTGTTGGTGGGTCTAGAGGTGGTGCTAGTGGGTCTAGAGGTGGGTCTAAAAGGAAACATGTGTCAAGTGTTGGAACACAAAAAAGACAAGGTAAGAAGAAGGTTGGGACTTCTGGCTTTGCTAAATGGTTTGGATTGCAAGATGAACCAGAGCAGACTCAAGATGAATCACAGCGGACTCAACATGAACCAGTGCAGACACAAGATGAAGACCAAGTGGAACAGACAGAAGAACAAGCTGAGATAGACTTGACTCAACTGGAGCAAACCCAAGAACAAACTCAGGAGCAAGTGCAGCCACAAGAACAACTACAACAAGCTGCATTGAGGATGCCAAGTGCAAGAATCCTCCAAAAAAAAGTTGGAAAAACAAGGCAGTAGTCAAAACACTGCCTTGAATGTGGAGTAATGTTTGAACAGTTAACTTTTTAATATGCCTATTTTGTACATGTGAGGGCATAGGTTGGTAAACATTTAACCACTATGTTGGGTCTGTAATATTTGGACGAAAGTCATTAGTACGAGGTTGGTACTACTAAACTAACAGTTTGTTTATGAATGAACCATTAACAAAATATCATATTTTATACATCATATGAGGGCACTAATTGATGGTCATTCATAAACATATATGATCAATGAAATATCTAGGAATTGGAGTTTTTTGTTATTATCTTTTGCAAAACCAATGATATTTTTGAGTATTAAAGGGTGGAAATTACTAACAAATAAAGTGTAGGGTTATATACTAAAGTTTGTAAGTTATTAATACTTACAGGGTTAAAGGGTGAAAAATATCAAAAATTAAAGTTTAGGGGCAAGGTATAGCATGAGCAAATAAAGGAAAACGGGGAAAAGTTGGTTAGTCAAGTGTCACGTCAAATTACCCTCGTTTGATGGCTACAATAGGAAGATTAACAAAGTGTAGACATACAAAAGAAAAATTAAAAGTTCATATCTTACAAAAGAAAAACGTAACAAATTTGATGCTTTTTCAGACCATTTGCCCAAGATTTTTCAACTATAAAAAAAGGTTTAACACTTCTAAGTGTGGAGAACTTGTCGTCGATATGTTTGGAAGTAGTCTTTTTACCCTCGAGTATTGTTGTTGTTAGTTGTGACTTTCAGGTGCGGAGAAATCTAGAGTCCAAAACTCTCAACCAGGGGTATTAGGCTGGATGGAGTGGTGGTGAACCACTCTTAGACACGTTAGCGCCACATCAACATTCTCTCTCTAACTTTATAACTCACGTTTTACCCTTAATAACAACTTACCTTTCAACTAAACTCACCTTTAATTAAAATACCCACTTTATATAAAATTTACCTCACTAAATACCCACACACACTCACAAACCAAATAAAATATATTAAAAACACACCCACTTACACCACTCACCTTTGGTAAAGAAAGGTGAGTGGCTCACCCCATTCCCACCAACTCGTGCGTGAGTTGGTTAGGGCGGCGTAGGAGTCACCGGGGTGAGTGGGCATACCAACGGTGAGTTGGTTCCAACTCCGTCCAGCCTAATGGATATGAGGTGATTAGCACACTCTTATTTTTTATTGACACACTTCAAACTGTGCAATAAGCTATTGTACATGTAGAGTGTGCGTGGATACATACCGAAACTGAAAAGGGACTGTTTTTGCCATTAACCAAAACTTAAGAACTGAAAAACATAGAAAAACAGTTGAAGATCCTGTCGTGTTTGATCATCTTGATCTCAATCGTACGCCCAAACATATAATCGGTTAGTTAAATTCGTTATCAACTTCCTTTTTATTTAATTTTCTTCTATTTTAATGGGAATTTAATAAAACATGTTTCTTGTTTCAGGTTTTATTAAAAACTAAAAAATCTTACATTTAGTACCAAAAAATTAAGCTAACGTGTTTAAAGGTAAATTTCATCACATACCCAGTAGCCACATTGTTGAAAAGGTTAAAGTTTTTTGCTCGTTAAAGCGTAAAAGATCGTTTTTCGGGTTTTGTATCGTTTGTGCATGGAAGGTGTTTGATGAAATGCCTGTTCAGTTTTTGTTATTAAACTAGCTGTATAACATTTTGTAAATGTTGGTATGGTGTTTGTTTCGGCTTATATAGCTGACTTATGGCTTATTTGTTTTTGGGCTTATGTTTCATAAGCTCACTTTTTTTGTGGCTTATTTGGAAACTTTTCGGCTTATACCCCGGGAGAAAATCCATACTAAGGTCTTCAGAAACTAATGCTATATAAAAAGTGTCATTGTTTCATAATAATGCAAACTAGCTATTTAAATGTTCAAAATATGACCCGTTTAAGATTTTTCTCACATAATTGCTTTTTTCCCCTAGAGAAAATTATGTGTACACATGTATATAAATGTTAACGGGGCAAATTTTAAGGCCCCTAAAAGTTTCGAGACCACCCATCCTCAAGGACGGATCTGTTTAGAAATTGTATTAATCTTTAGTTACTGCTGTAAATGTGTACTTTTCACCTTTGTAATTTTGTTTCTGTTGTTACTGAATTAATCAAAGGATTGTTTAAGATAGGAAAGTGAGCTTTGACAAAATGTATGCTTCCTGTATAAGTTAGCACAGATTATGATGGAATCATATAGATTCAAAGAAAAGCAATGATTTTATGTATTATGCAAAAACATGATCTCCGCTAAAAAGGTTGGCTAATTTTCAATATGATATGAAGTTTTTTAGTATTTGATTTGAATACAAGTAGAATACCGTCAGCATTGTCGTCATGCTAACTTAGTATCCTAAATTGAAAACAATTTTTATTTCACAAACATAGTTGTTGGTGCCTTACTACGATTTTTTTTTTCTTCAGTTGTTTTATGGAATATCAATGCTTTCAAGTCCTGCTTCATCTGAGATTAGGGATCATATTGTCAATGCTTGCTGGTATCAGCTATTCCTTTCAGGTTGGTTAACGTCTGTTTTCTCACATTTAAATTCTCATAACGAAAGAGAAATCCGAAAATATTATTTGTGTATTTTTCTTTGCCTTTGTTTAACTGTTTAGTGTGATTTAAACTTTATGTTTTCAGCTGGGGAGCCATAAATACATCACAGAAGCATACCTTCAGAAATATGATATTTTAAATGATCGGGTCTTCCAAGACGTCGTATCCAATGAGCTTTCTCACACCATCTGCATAGAACAAAATCGTATGCCAAGATTGTCAGTTCTGCAGCGAATGTTAATTGGTGAAGGTTCTCACCGACGACTAACTTCATCCATTAAAGTCGAAAACCAACCAGAAGTTGCATCTAAGCTCGCCTCACTATCCTGTACGGCCATAATTGTCGAAAGACTACCCTCTGGAGTATTTGCTGATCCATTTGAACTAGAACATCTTACACAACGTGGTGGTAAATTACATTTATACCCTGATGCATTTCTGGTAGCATGATTACTTCAAGATTTTTGAGCATGGTTCTTTCTATTGTTTTTTGCAGTGTTTACTGATGCTTCTGCATTCGGGGACACAGATTTGGAGTTGCCTACTGTGCGGTCAAATCGATCTGTTGTTGAGATTCACATGGATTTGGGCCCCTCTACATTGTCTAAAAACAGTAATGGTTGGGAACTCAACATTGAGCTTCCACTGCATGCACGTTATGCGGTATGTGAATAATAAGCATTAAGCATTGATCTACGGCCTCTTTTCTTTGTATCACATGCTTTGTCTTATATGATTGCATTATACTTTATTCTGCAGCCATTGGGAAAACACGGTTACACGAGAGTTGAATTTGGTTCCCCTGATTTGTTTGTACACTGCGTTGTGGAAGGGGATTCCCATAGCCAAAGCTGTATATATTCATCACCGAATGATGGTGCTAGATCCAGTTCTGCTGCTATTGTCTGGGAAGTACCTTCTGGAATTGTGAAACACACAACAATCGTTTCTGTGCTTACTTTTATTTCAGCTGTTGTAGGTGCTCTCTCAATATTACTGGCATGTGTTTGTCAATCAGAAATTTCAGTTCACACCGACTCTAAACAATCTTAGTATGTTAAGGTTTGTGTGTCATGTTTTATATTATCTTTAGTTATTTGGAAGATTAATTGTTCTTTTAAATATTCTACAAGGCTGCTTTTGTCAGTAATTAGCTGTTGTGCATGATCAGCAATATCAATTTCTTGAGATTATTCAGTATAATCTTTATATTATTTTAGTTAGGGATAATTACATAAGGTAAATTAAGGTTCAAGTTCACAAAAACATAATACAATAAACAAAACTATACAAAAATTATGAGGGCTATTAACATTTTGTTGACCACCTTGTATAAAGATTGATAAATGATGAATAGAAACAAATTTATTTCCTTTATCGTAATTTTATTTTTATATGCATTGAAATAATTGAGTTGATCTCTGGGATGTAGTACTAGATGCCTTTGAGCTGTGGCAGCACCTGCTTGCGATAATCAGCTAGAGCCCACATCGGGTATATATTTCTGTATAAAGCATAGTGTAGCATGCAATTCTTCATAAAGACTCCAGCTATTTCCTGCATTAAGCGCACATAATTTAGAAACTTGTTAAAAGCGGTGAGCCATATAGCCGTTTGTAAGATTACTCTTATGTGAGTTGTAGTGGTGGCACATTGGACGGGTTGATTATGGGTCAGATTGGTTGACCTGAACCACTTTTGTCCAAAAACTATGTATTTAAT
Organism: Tanacetum coccineum; assembly: GCA_026074375.1. Classification (NCBI taxonomy): domain Eukaryota; kingdom Viridiplantae; phylum Streptophyta; class Magnoliopsida; order Asterales; family Asteraceae; genus Tanacetum; species Tanacetum coccineum. The sequence continues at coordinate 6,496 of BQNB010086457.1, read as the reverse complement.
AGAAATCTTTTGCCATTTGCATTACCTGCTGTGGAAAATCACCAGTTTCCAACTGGGAGTTGATCAACAGTTTGGCAGCTCTGTGTAGGGGTGTTGCATCTCTCTCTGCCTGTAAATTTGGACAAATTAATTGCGGAGTATACTATTAGAAACTACTGGAAAATATTGTTACATAGAAGTTTGAACAATAAGCGGACCTGTCGGGAATGAATTAGTCCCATCATAGCCCATGCAGTGTGTACCAAGTTGGACCGGCCTCCTTCCAAGGGTATATATTTCTGTTTTTGAGGGAAAAAATGGTAAAATTTAGAATTTTGTGTTATTATTATAATTATAGTATTCTCAAAACATTTGTGATGCTGTAGTTATACCTTTTCTGGGCAGGATTTGTAGCTTTCTCCCCAACCACCATCTTCTAGTTGTGTTTCCAGGAGAAATTTAACAGCTTTCCGGATTGCTGGACAATTTTCATATGTTTTCCCAACCGCTGACAGTCCTCCAAGAGCAAACCATGTACCGTATGTAAAACACACACCCCAGTTTCCATACCTAATTACCACAGGTTCTCGTGTTAATCATGAATGAGTCAATTTGGATTATGTTTCTATCTTTAAGGAGTCAAATTCCTAAAGTCAAACACTTTCGCCACATCTGGTTTTAACTGTTTAAGAACTTTATTACAGTATACATTAAGAGGCAGAAACAAACCATGAACCATCTTGCATCTGTATTTTCTCCAGGTATCCACTTGAACTTGAAAGAAAATTTTCTATCTCTTTCTTCCGATGCCCCGGGTATAACTTTTTGAACAAAACCAGAGCCTGCATTGATGATGATGTGCACTCAACGTACCTGGTTAACAAGTTATGTGAGTCTGTTGTAGTGAACGCTAAATTATATATGCTAAATGGTGAAGTGTATTATTTCTTACTCGTGCTCTATGACGATATCAGCAAAGAACTCTGTAGGATTGAGAATCTACAATGGAAAAAATGTTTATGTTGGAATACAGAATCACTTATGCTTAGAGTTAAAGATAATAATACTTTCCCTATAACAATACATACCTCCAGCCATTCTGATGATCCTGCCGGTTCCCATGCGGCTAGCCCGCCATTTTTGCTCTATATTATCATTAAAGTCAGTTAAAAACTTGTTAAGGACACATTTAATGATTTAGAATGTGTATTTGAGGTGGCTATTTGGATTCTTTTCTTATGAATGGGTCGATTCAGGTTATGTATTATCTCTGACGGGTCGAATTGAAAAAAAGTTAGCTCCAAAGGAACTGGTCAAATGGGTTGAAAGTTGTCAAAAGTGTATTTATAAAGCATAGAACCTGTAATGCATTCCATAAAAAGTATAAGTTGCTACGGAAGATAACTAGATAAGGTAACTTTTGTAATCATAGTTGACACACTATCGGCTATCTTGTTTGGGGTTGACTCAGCCTGACGCGTAAAAGTTGCCCCTTTTGACCTGTTACCTAACCCACCCATTTCGCCACCACAAATGTGTCCTGGTTAGTTCTGTTAAATGGCCATTAGTAAGAGGTAGTTGCACATTCTACAGTTACTGACCTGTAAGGAAAGTATTACGTTGACTGCATCATTCAGTTGCTCAGGCTTCATTTTCTCGCCGACTATTTCTGGTGGCATGGTTGCAAATAGGAGGCAACACTGGGGATAGATAGTAAGTAGATCGTAAAAGAGAGTTCTACTAATATTTTGTGACTGAACTTATATAAAAATCATATAAATACCTTCAATGCTTCAGCAGTACAGTCCGAAACTTGCCATCCATGATCTTGATCTGAAAATGTCCATGACCCTTTGGAAATATGTCGATGCATGCTTTTAAAGTCACCTGAAGGGTTGTCTTTGACCTACAGAAGAGTTATGGAATTTTTAATCATAATTGATCCAGTAAAAATACATGTCCTAGTGCCAGCTATTAAAAAAAAACATGTTTCAGATACCTGTGAAGCTTTAATAAATTCATGTCCTTTCATCAAAGTAGACCCAATTTCATCAGTAAGATCAGTAGCCAATAGAGCTTGAATAGCAAAACCAGCATCCCATTCCTGACTGCCGAAACTCTGTTTGAAAATTATACTTGTTGCAATCAGAACGATATACATGTACTTACATAAGAAGGTATATTTAAATTTATCATGAAAAATATATTTTTTTAAAAAGAGGGTTTTTTTTGTCTGACCTGCATTTTCATCCCGTCTTCAGCAACCCAGAGATAATCTGGAATACGAGCAAGGTGCTTTTTAAAACAAACTCCATTTGGATCCTCAACCCAGCATGCGAGCATACACAGTGCCTAAACAACAAAGGTGAAATCTTCACAGTGAATTTACAGCTACTTAATTGTATATTAATTGAGTATATTATTAGCTTGCCTTCTCTACAGAACCAATTGTGATATATCTACTGTTTTCATCTTCATAATGGATATGCTTCATTGTTGTTTGTAGTGCTTTCTCACGCAATTTATTAAACGGCCAGTGATTTAGTACAGGCTCGGTAAAAACATAGAGACTATCCCACATCAGATCTTGTAGTAAAGGATGAGGATAGTATAAGTCTTCCTGAAATCATAAGGTGGCCGGGTAAGCATATAATTAGCAAGGAAGATCACATTATGGAAATCAATAATTATAGTTAGTAAAAGTTTCACCTTTGCACACAAATGCCGTACGCTCCTCCACTTGATTTCATCATAGGGCTGTGCATATAGTTCATCTCTAAGTTGCAGAATTAACGGAGTAATGGGACCCACAAATCTTTTTCCATATAGATACGACATTGGCATATATACAAGTCGACAGTAACACCACATTTTTGCTGCATAAAGACTTGAACTCTAATTAGAAAAATTTGCAATAACATCAGGTTATGTACACATGCAAGAATAAAATCGTGATATTATATTATTTTGATATGGTTGGTACTTGTAAACTAACCTGGATACATGGGTAAGAAAGAAGGGAGGATCCAGAACTCGGGGGGCATTGGATTGGTTCCTGCCCACTCACATACACCAAGTATCTAAAACAAAGAACTATGTATAAGTATGTATGATTTATAAAAGTAGCAAGTATGTTAAAACAAAGAACTATGCATAAGTGTGCTAACCCGTCATTTTCTTGAATTCTTAAATATTTTATTGTATTGAATAAAATGTCTTACCGAAAGCCATGTTTTACCCCAAGATGGAATGGCCGTGACACTGCCATGGTCTAGAATCCATCTGCGTGCTTTGGCGCATGCACCATCCAGACCACCATCGGGTCCTTCCCCCAAAAGACGCATACAAATGTAACTGAGGGTGGTGCAGAACATTGTACTATGACCCTCAATATGAAATCCCCACCCACCGTCTTCATTCTGTGAATTCCAGATGATGTTTATTGATATTCCCTTTCAGATAATTTAGTTCATAAACATACTCCATTTACAATACTACGTACCTGATGACAGTATATGTATCGTAAAATTTCTTTTCGATATTCTCTTGGGAAAACAGTGTTAAGGTGCCCAGTAATATACAAGCATATGACCTGCAATTTGTTGATTTAACACACAGTTTTAGTTAGAATCTGTGACTAATATAATAATTTTGTGGAAAGGTGGCAAATTTTGATCCATTTATTTAAGAATTGATCAATCTAGGTTTTTAAATTTCTAACGGGTAAAACAGCAACCAAAATAGCTTATCGGAAGCAGGTCAAATGGGTCATCTCTTTGGAATCATATATACCACACAAAATATCAATAAAAGTTCAAATTTATTGGTAAATTGTGTTTTGGGTTGACCCGCTACCCGACCCGGCCATCTTTTAGACCTCTAGTGAAACATAAAAAGTCTACCAAGGGCTGCATGAAATACAAGGGACCAGCATTTTCAGCTGGCCAGTGACCATCATCAGCCTGCAAGGCTGCAAAGAAGTTAACCGATCTCCTCAGTGTGGTTGTAGCTTTTTCATACGATATTTCTTCACCATCTTCTATTTTCACTTGGGGTATCGTCTGTTCGAATCCCTTCTCTCTTAAAAACTGCATATCCATATTTATACAACATTTATTAAATCCATAAGGGCCATAACCAAACAAATAGTAATAATCTCAATTTTCGTTAAAAAGATGGACTTTAGACCTGCATGCGCCAAAGAACATCACTACTGGGTTTAACTTCGTGTCTGTGATTCCAGAAATCAGCCCGAGCTTGTTCAACCTCATTACGCTCTTCTGGAGTTCCATAATTCTGGTCAAACTCCCATGTTTGCCTTCCAACGAAGTTATTTGTGCTGTACAGGTACGGATCATTGCCCCCTTCAGCTATTTTCAATCTCCACATCTTACTATTCCCTCCAAAATATATAAAACAATCAACTTCCTGTAATGTGAAGTTATCTTATGTTTGCTTTCAAGTGATTTTTAAGTTAGCGCGTTCCGTATTTATAATACAATAACAAACAAGAACTGAAAAATGATACTAAATTATAACTTTACTTATGATGTTGATATATGGTCCAAGTTTAATACGTTTCTGAGACAACAATGATAAACTCAAGTAGATGTTAAAAATATGCATCTCTACTATCACCTTTGGTCAAAAGAAAGTATTTTCTTATTAATTTCACATGTCCTTCTTCTATTTTGAAACTATATAGAGAACTTGTTCTCCAGTCTCATTATACAGTCTCATTATGCGGTCTATATAGATGAAAAACTCATTATGCATAACCTACTTAAACTTCTGATTCATTATGCATAATATTTTAAATTTTTTTGGTTATGCAGAATCAATATACTGGAAAAAGTATGTTATGCATAATGAGTTTTTCATCGGTACTGCATAATGAGAACGGAGAAAAAGTTAATGAAGCATAAATGGACTTTACCCATAAAATAATATGTGAACACATATATTATATTGTCTAAACCCGGTTATGTTGAACATTTTGAATTTGCCGTAAATTTATTGATGTATCTTGTTGACCCAAGATTGATTTAGTTTTACGCTAGATCAAAGATATCTAAAAGCTAGCTTGTATGTGAATTATATGCAATCCCAAAATTGAGGATCATTCAGGAACAAAGTTTTGTATCAAAATCATAAGATTTGACCAAAAGTTTGTCTTTTTTATGATTTCCTTGGTGTTTTTGGATTTAATCTGCTACACCTTTGGATAAAGACAGTTTTTATACTTGAGTGTGATACCCTTTATTATTTTGAGTTCAAGTGACCATAGTTATATCATTGAAGACTAAAGCAGTAAAATTTGTCATGCTTATAAAACATGCCTAACAAAATCTCATTTATGAGTGTATTACATCAACTGTAAACTTCTTGTTGAGTAAAAATTCATCTTCTATCTGAAACTTTAGGGTAAAAAATTTAGCTAGATCTTTAGTGTACAAGTTTAAACTATAATTACATGAATACAAAACAAGGAGTCCTTTTAGCATGAACCATAGTCACAGTATAACTTGTATGCGCGTCAAAACATGCTCCCCTGTTCACTCACTGTTATCGGGATGCCTGTGATTGCTTGTTAAAACTTAATAAACACGGATGTGCTTCTTACTTTTCACGTCATATAATTAAGCACTTTTGCGGCTGTTTGGGATTGCTTATTTGAATTGTTGGTCTAAATATCTAAAAGTAAAACATGCATATTTAGATAAACAGCTTCTCAAACTATTACAGAAGGCCTAAAAAAAATTAAGCAATCCCAAACACAACTTTAACCATGCTCACAGGCTCACAGCTCATGTCATTAGCAAAAATAACTATATATAGTTACCAACTTTATTATAACATTAGAAATTTAGAATACAAAAAACAATGGAAAAGAGGCTTATACCTTTGCTTAAGTTAGTGATATATCTTAACAACTTGTGCTTTAATATTCCTCCATATAATTTCCTCCTTTGCTTCACACTTGTCTATTACTAATTCTGAGCTTAAATAAGGAGATACCTGGTTGCAACATTTATTACTAGTATTATTAGAGTACACATGTTGTGAGTGACTAGGTTGCAGTCTTGCAAAACCTAGTAGATATGTTGCTGTCAAGTATTTTGTGGTTGAGAATGTATCACTCATAACTCATCCAACACGAGACGTCACATCTCGTCTAAACATATGTCGGGATAAGTAGGCTTATTGCTAGAAAAGCACTCATGTCCTCATAAACCAGTGAATCATTGTATTTGTTAATGATGTTAAAGCATGCATGCCAAATGTTTCTTTTATGAAATATGGTAAATTCATTTGCATATTAGTTTCTCTTCACATATCAAGGCACAAATCTCCACCATCCATTTGAGTTTGTTTTAAACCTTAAAAAACATCCACTACCCCTTCTTACTTTTGTGTTTTTTAATTAAAATACACGTTCACCCTTATTTTTAAAAATTACATATCGCAAAAACCGCAAAACGTTAAGATACATAAATTATACGATCGTGACGAGCAT